>APFE030775591.1:196104-206500 GCA_000404065.3 Pinus taeda
AGATAAACCACTTTGCATATGAAGTTAGGCAAAACAGTTGTGAACAGCATATCGCATAATAAGTTATTCATATATCAGACATAAATAAATGACTCCACCGTACAGAAGTTCCAAATGGTAACTCATACATTCATGAAATAACATATAAAAAACTGAAAACTGTATATCACTTAAAGAATATAAGCAGAAATGGGCAAGAGATAAAAGTACCATTTATGACTGATCCTACTCACAACCTTCAAGCAAAAACGATCTATCTCTACTTGTTCTAACATCTACTAAGAGTACAAAAGTGCAACATCAGTAGCAGACATCAAATTCAAATAAAAATAAATCTCGATCTATCCATTCATCAAAACCTCCTCTGAGGGTGCAGAAGTGCATGTTCCGAGGACAAGTTTTTGACAAATCTCTAGACCCTTCTCTAAATGCATGAGAAGGGTTTAAATACTGCTAACTAATTAACTTAATTACATAAATTTAGGATACGGTTTTAAATGACCGCCCTTTTGATAAAGCAAAACTATTTCTAAAAATTCAATCTAATTCTAAACTATTTCTGTATTTGTTCCTCAGTGCTATAAGCACACAACATTCGCCATGGGAAGAGTCGTCTGGTTGCTTTCCGCTTCTGTTTGAGCTATGAAAATAGAAATAACAAGCGCTGGCACCACTTTCTGGTAAACTAGAAGATATTTTCAAGAATCTTCCTCTTGCTGGGTGTATTCACTGCGTGTATACTTGGTAATGACCCAAATTTCTCTTAAATTGATTCTAATTTTTCTATTTCGATTTCCGGCCTTGCGGATGACTAAAAAAGTTAGGGATTTTACTCTCTGAATAATTTTCTGCATCAAAAACTGCCTCCGTTCTTCATTCCGGGCTTTTCTGGTGCGTAAGCTTCAGGGTTTTTGTAAACATGCTGCTTTTTTGTGTCTTTGACTTTGAGCTTTAGGTGGCTTATTGACATCAACACCTATTGAGTGCTATTCTGGAATTTGTGGTCATGTCGCATGCGGCATCTATTTTTGAAGGGATTTCTTCTCTATTTTCCGAGCATTGACGCTTTCCACTTTTCCTTAGATGTTTCCTGCACATTGATTTATGTTATTTCTTGTCTTACAGTTTACGCAAAGGAAAAGAGTAGTGATAATAAAGATAGACATGAAAGATTTAATCTCTTATGCATGCATAATCACGACATCTGTAGTGAACTGAGTCTTTGAAAAACATGAGACTATCCTTCCTGAATACTTTGGCGTACAATCATTAATTTCTTTTAAGGCGCGCACCCAATTTTGTTTAACGTATAGTTTTCCATTGAATACTGCGCCGAGGGAAATTTGCGATGAGCGATTTCTGCGACTCGCATCATAGCATCGTGGATCGCATCATCAAGATGTGTTATCGCAGAAAATTATGATCGTGAATTATTGCAGCTCGCATTCATCGCAGATCGCAGCATCGCAGATTTAGTCGTTCAGTCATTGTATGCTATTTATGCGATGTTGCGATATGCGATGTCGCATATCGGCCGTCGGAGATTTCTTAAGTTTATTTATTTAAGAGCGCTTCAAAATGAATGTGATGTGATGAATTTCGCGTCGCTTCTTCGTAGTTTACTATGCTCATAAAAAAAAATGTTTCATTCTTTTGATGCGATAAAGTTTTAAGGAATCAAATACAAAAATGTTCATAAAACTGTTTGTTTGGATTTTTATTAAGGGTCCCCATTTGCTTGGTGTTATTGCTAATACCAAACAAAGAGGGGGGTTGTTGGTGGCCACAGCAAGTTTCTAAAGCATTCCCTGTGATTACATTGAAAGGTCCCACATTATGTGGGAAATGGAAAGTAAATGTGTCCTTGTTTGAGACAAAATGCACTCAATTTCTGATCATCCTTTATCGTATATAGTCTAGTGTAAAAATGCTATGAGTAAGGAAAGATAGAAGATGATATGTTTGATATTCAAAACTATAGATCCTTATGACAGTAAAATATTTGAACATATACCAATCACCAAGATGGGTTTGTGGAGTGAATTGCATTACTTTTATTGAGAAAAGAAGGAACTGTTGGAAATGGTTGACCATGGAAGTGGGTATACAATACTGATATGAACAGAGAAATATATTTAAGAAGCCTTGATTTTTTGCATGTTCGTGGACCATGGGTAACCAATTGATCCAAAATGGACTTTGGATAGACTCCTAAGTCTAGTGGTAATCATAGAGGAAAAATGAAAGTCTAAGGAAGTTCCTAGAAATAGCCCCATTACAGAGATCTTTTCCTTCTGAATCTACTGCAACTTGAATGGGCTAAAATAAACTTAGGATGCAGAATTTATCGCATGCAGAAGATGCCAAGTTTCTTTGAAGAAAGAGGCAAAAACCCCTAAAAATGGCAAAAAACCCCTACAAGGGAAAATTGCATCACATGAGGCAAAAAGGAGAACTTAAGGTTGTGCGGAAGGCACCCCCAATCAGTGACCTCTGATGATCAGATCAGCGGGTTGGATAGGAGGTAGGCGATGTATACCCAAGGCAAAGGTCCTGGGCTGATACGATGGTGCGATTGCCAAAATTGGCAAATTGACATCGGCGGTGGCATGGGGCTTGAGGCAGGACCCCGTACCAAGTGATACCGCAATCAGTGATGCCACGAGGTAGAGGCAGGTCCTGCGGCCAAGAAATACTGCGATCACCAATATCGGTGTTGGAAGATCATGTTGGCATAGGCCACACCATATGACTTACCTTTGGTCCACGCGATATATGCAATGTAATGAAAATGGACCCAAAAGGGTTTGCGAATGAAAACATATATTGTTTCAAATCCGGCTAAAGCCATTTCAATGGGATTTTGCAATGCTTAATTTATTTTTAAAATACAAAGGGGAAACCATGAAACATGGGCCTTGCGACTTGCAATAGCAATTTCAAGTGGACCCAATGGAAAATAAGATGAAGTTCATAATTTTTGAAGTCTGATAGATGGTTTGGGTGGATTTTTATAGGGTTTCTGTGTATTTTCCTGTGTAAGCAGACAAATGATATCTTTCGGATTTTTACATGCCAGTGGCCTTTTAGGTTGCAAAGAAGGTGGCCATCATACCTTGGGATGTTAGCAATGATTATGAAATGCTCCAAAAGGAAGATGAAGGGGTAGTGACTAGGAGCCAGAGAGCCCGAGAGCTAAAACGAACAGATAGCGCTGATTGGCTAAAAGCCACAGAATGACAGAAAAGAAAATAATAAGCAGCGCTGAGATAGGAGCGTGAAAAAGCTAAGCCAAAGTAGGAAGCTAGGGCAATTGAGAGCAGAAAGAGTTCAATTGAGTAGAGGGAACGAAAATAAGCAGCACAAAAAGCAAAAGTAGAAGCACAGAGAAGCCAAGGGAGTCACTTGGAGTTCAAGTGAAAAGCCAGAGAGCTATAAATTCCAGATAGCTGTAAATTGTAGAGAGCCAAAGAAGCCATATCCAAAGAGCTAGAGTCAGAGCCAAGAGCCAGAGCCAAGAGCAAGAGTGAGAGCCGAGAGCCAGAAAGCTAAGATCTTCAAGAGCCAGGGAGAGATGGTGTTCTGAACCCATTGCTCCTATGTAAAATAGTGGAGTTGAGTCAAGTTGACTAGAGCTCAAGGAGACATAGCCCAAGAGTTTTGGGTGAACTCCAAATTAAATTACTGTCTTCTGTGCTTGTTTTATTGTTGCATTACTTACTGTTGTATGTATTTATATATCAGTTTCAGTACATTAATTTACAACACCGGAACAGTTTAAAACAAATACCAGCATACACCTTAATATCAGGCACTTATTAATTCCACATTGGTTAATCAATAAGACTTGGGAATATTTAAAGCTTTGGAAGTTGGAGAGGTTCTTGTAAGTTAGACAAGAAGTCTAAGTGCCCCATTTTCAGATCAGGTGGTATCGGAGCCTGAGATTGATTAACCCCACCTTTAGGAAGGTGATATCAAAGCTGGTTATACCAGAGCAAGTGATATCAGATCAGATTGCTTGTCTGAAAAGCGTTTAAATAGTAAGAGGTCGATTTTATGCTTGTTTGGAGACTGACTATTATTTGAGCTTGCAGAGGTGAAGGGAAAGCTATTGGTAGGTAAGTCTAGGAGAGGACAAGAAGGAAGAAGGGCTAAAGGCATTCTTCTTATCCCAAAGGACCTCAAGGAAATCCTTGAAGCACAAGAGATTCATTGCAAAAGGTTGATGAATAAGCTCTTTATTAATCTTGCTTGAAGTTCTTTTGTTCATTGGCATAATCACAACTTCTACAAGTGAGTCTTCAAAGTCTTCTTTCTTCACAATATTATTTGATGAAGAGATGAAGCAAGACTTGTTCATCATGATGGACAAGGTGAGAGAAATGTATGAGGATGGAAGGAAGAGCAGCATACTTAGAGAGCAGTTGAATTCCATGGAGGAAGAGAAGTAGTTTCTTTTTGACAAATTGTAGGAAATGGAAAGGCAACTTCATATTGTAAATATGAACCTGGAAAGGATGCATGAGTTGGAGACACATCTTTTTGTTGCAAAAGAAGCCTTGGTCAAGTATCAACTTGAAGAAGAGGTAAATAATTCCAGTTTGTCTTCAAATTCCTCTAAGAATGTTTATATTGGCTCCTTTGAAAAAAATACCAGAGGCGTAGGTTCCAAGTTAATTTCCAAGATAGGCTATGAAGGAAAAGGCTTGGGTAAACATACACAAGGTATTGTTAAGCCAATAATGGTTGAAGAAAAGCCTAAGTATTTGGGTCTTGGCTATGGACAGTCTTATGGATAGAGTTCCAAAGTTTCCATGAAGGCCATGGAAACAACTCGAAGAAGGGGTTGCATTGTAGAGTGTGAAGGTTGTATTCAAGAGGAATGCAATGGCGTGAAACATCATTTGTAGGATGCTAGTGTTCAGAAGCACACACTTGAACTAGAGAGTTGTTGAAACTCTAATAGCCTTGAATAGATTGATGGTGTTCCAAAGGGAGCCACTTCTTCATTTTCTTCACCTCCTCATGAAGGAAATAAAGGTGAAAGAGGCAGGTATAAATCTGGTTTTAATCATATTCCTTTTGATTTTGCAAAGCATGGTAAATTTACACATAAGCATGGGAAAAGAATTGCATGTTCCTTTTGTGGTTTGGATAACCATCATGTTTCTAGATGTTGGAAGAGAATGACCACATATAGGAAAATTTTGAAGGAAAAGAAGAAAAGAGCCAAAGGTCCATTGGGCAAGGCAAAGCATGTTGTCAAGAGGATGCACATATGTTTCACTTACTACCATAAGCAAGGGCATCTTGCTAAAAGGTGTTGGACTCTGAATCCAACAATGCTTCCACAAAAGCTGAAGGAAGTGGAAAGGGAAGATGGCAAAAAGGGAAATTAAATTTCCATGGATGATGTGCTTCAGAATTATTCACATGTTGATGTTGATGTGCAAACAAAGGAATCACCTTTGAACTGGATTGGTAAGAAATGGTTAGAGTTCTTTTCCAATTAAGGATTGCATGTCTATTAATGCATCTATTTGCATTTCTTATTGATGAGATGAAAGGTGCAAGTTTCTACCAAGATGGTGAATGGAAAAGATTGAGTGGGAGACTCACTTTCCTACTACAACATTATATTTCATTTCAGATTCAAAAGTACAGTGTGCTTAAGTTAAAATTGAAGGATGAAATGCATACATAAGCATGATGTGCTTGAGTAGGGGAATGTTGATGTTTTCCTTGTTTTGAACATGTATGTGTAATTAACTTACAGAGCTAATTGCTTTGAACATGCATGTAATGTTGACTTGAAAGAAGTTAACTTAGTCTCCCAGATGGAGATAGTGATGAAATGTTCATCTTTTGAAAGGAGTCCTAATGGTCCTTTTCTACATGCTTAACTTGAAGGGGCATTTGTTTTAAAGGCATGTTTTGTGGGATTGTTGTCTAGTCCATCATTTATATGTAGATGTAAGATATGGAGGTGTTCACAAGATGTGAAATCTGTTCCTTTTGTTGCAGCAGGAGTTTAGTTCATCCAGTTATTGTCTGTATGCCTGTTGTTGTTAACAGTTGTTGCTATCATCTTCTCAAACAAGTAGAAATGAAGGTTTTGTGGAGAAGGTGTACCTCACATTTGTTTAAGCCACTTTGGATCAATGATCAAGGTAGAGAAGCTCAAACTACCTTCTATAACCATTTCAGCAGAAGTTCTACAGGAAGGCAAGGAGGAAGACAGTTCCTCCCGGGAAGACTAGCCCATCCAGAATGAAAGTGGTCAGATACTTTGGTTAAAGGCACTATGCAATGCAAGTGTATGGAAGATGAAAGAAGAGGGTCTTTTTACTCTCAGGTACTATTTAGATCAGCATATTAGTCTTTTGGAGACAAATAGTTCTTTTAGTGGGAAGGCGTGATCCAAAATGGATTTTGGATAGACTTCTAAGTCTAGTGGTCCTCATAGAGGAAAAATTAAAGTGCAAGGAAGTTCCTAGAAATAGCCCCATTGTAAATATCTTTTTCTTCTGAATCTACTACAACTTGAATGGGCTAAAATGGACTTAGGATGTAGAAGTTATCGCATACAGAAGATGCCTAGTTTCTTTGAAAAAAGAGGCAAAACCGCTAAAAATGGAAAAAACCCCTATAAGGGAAAATTGAATCACATGAGGCAAAGAGGAGGACTTAAGGTCAGACAGAAGGTATGCCCAATCAACGACCTCTAATGATCAGATCTACGAGTCATATTGGAGGCGGGTAGTGTATACACAAGGCAAAGGTCTCGGACCGACGCGATGGTGCGATCACCGAAATTAGCGGATCGGCATTGATGGTGGCATGGGGCTTGAGGTGGTACCTCGTGCTGAGTGATACTGTGTGTTGGCATTATGATGCATGTGTTGTACTTGATGGAAACCAACTCGTAGAAGATCAACTCACTTATATATATCTAGATGAATCTACGGACGAGATATCAGATGTGACATAATACATAGGATGCAGGACAGCTCAAAGGAATCAGATGACAATTCTCAGTATAACAAGTTAGGTTTGCCATTAAGTCCAAAGGGGGATATTGTTGGCATTGTGAGACAGGTGTTGTCCTTGATGGAAAATCACACAGATGACAGATCATAGTATAGTAGGTCAGTAGCAAGGAATTAATGATCAGACTACAAGAATGAAGAGAGAAAAGTATATACGCAGGTTCACTATTACAAAAGGGCGTATACACAGGTTCACTTTGACGAATCCGCGTATACACGTGGGTTGGACATCCCAAGGAGCGTATGCGTATACACTCACTTTCATGCAAGGAAAAGTGCGTACATATGGGAGAACTTATTTTTGGTCCATGGTATTTAGTCCTTGGTATTTGAACCTATGGTTTTGGACCATGGTATCTCGTCAGAAGTGTTGATCCCAAGTATTGGGTCCATGGTATTATTTTGTTATGGTTTTGGACCATGGTATTGAGTAAGGCCTAAGACTATAAAAGGAGAAGAAGATCATTAGGCAATTGTATGAAAAAGACTTGAATATCTGATGTAGCATGAGATCCAGTATGCAGGATATGGGTTATGATGCATTGGTTGATCTGAGCTAAGGAGGGATCTCACCGATTGATGGAGAACAAGATCTAAGGATAGATCGGGATCAAATGGTTTGAAATGAACTATCTCTATATGGTTGATTATGCTTGTTCTAGATCTATATACTGACGCATGTAATGTTCTAAACTGCGTATAACTAAAGTTTGAAATAGCTGCAAGTCATGATTGAATATTTATAGATCTGTACGCTGGTTGGCTTTGGTAAAAGCATGTATGTACACAGGTTTGGTTCGTCCAAGTAGCGTATACCATTTGAGATATGATGTTTGAAGTTACAAGTGGTTCTGGTTGTTGATGAGTTCCGATGACCGTTTCGTGGTATCAGTATTCTGCATATTCAGATTGATAGAGTATGTTTAGCTTCAGCGTTGATGGATGAGATCGATAATGGATCAGGATTAGAATGACTTATCTTTATGTGATCTTATGAACTAGATCTGGTTGCTAACATACATATTATCCTTGTATATGTAATGATCTGGGTATGTTTGAAGTCAGGAAGTGCAGCAAAGTTATAAGTAAGTAATTAATGTCATATGCGTTGGTTCGCCTTGGTGAAGTTGCGTATACATGCTAGTTCAACACTTCCAAGTAGCGTATGCACTTTAATGCATGATTTTTGATGATACAGTTGGTTCTAAATATTGTTGCAGAGTTCAGTATTCTTCTCTGTGTTCTGGTGACTGCTTTTGTTGACAGGGTTTCATTGATTCAGTATTGGGTGATTCAGAGATTGATGATGCTAGTGTTGATTGATTTAATATTGATGGGTCCAGTATGAAAATTTGATGAAATGTGGCCTTCAGATTGTAGTGTTGTGCTTTAGGAGTATCCAGTCTGAAAATGTATGAAACGTGGTACCTGGAGGAAGAAAGAGAAGGTTGTTGTCTTCTGTAGGTCGGCACCTATGTATTAGTACATCAGCTAGTACAAGAGCTAAGGGGGTGATAGCTCCCTTCCAGTAGCAGCTAGAGAACAAGAAAAGGTTGGAGCATTTCAGTAGGCCAGCACCTACGTACTAGTAACTGGATCGGCTAATACAAGAGCTAAGGAGGTTGCAGATCCCATCTAGGAGAGTCTAGAAAATGAGAGAGGGTTGTAGCTCTCTACAGGTAGAAGCCTGCGTACTGGTATAAGACTGCACCAATACAAAATCTTTGTAAAAGAAGTTTCTTATTAAAAGAAGATAGAGACGACTTGCAGTAGGTGGTTTTCACCCACATTGGGTTTCCACCTTATATCATGGTGTTCATGTATGCTTCTTGTGTGTGATGATCCGTTTTGTTTTACAGCACTTGCTTACTATTCATGTGGTTAATGAAGTTCAGATGCACTAACTAAAGATCAACATTTAATCGATTAACTGAATCATAAGTATTCTGAATATACGCTAGTTGCATTAGACACAGTTGCATATACACGCGGGTTCCCTTAATTGAAGTAGGATATATGTATCTAAGTATGGAAATGAAAAGGTTTTATTGATTTGATAATACTGAATCCCCCCCCCCCCCCTCTCAGTATTATTTCCAACAATTGGTATCAGAGCAGGTCCTTTGGTAGAAGCTTGATCGCTTGAAGGAGATCCGTGGAACTATGGGAAAGAAGCTTAAGAAGAAAGCACCTAAAAAGAAGAAGACATCTCAGAAGAACTATGATAGTGGGTGTGTGGATTGGGGAATATGTGGAAGAATCTCATCAGGTTCAAAATCACTTCAGAATGAATATGAACAAGATCTATCAGGTATTAATTTGTTATCCTCTGGTGATACATCTATTTATCCTCTTAAAGATGATGAAAGTGATAGCGAAACAACTGAATTTGTGCTTATGGGTGAACAAGTAAGATATCAAATAGAGGCAGAATTTAAAAGGCTCATAGACAAAATTAGAGATCAACAAGATCTATTGAACAAAAGGGAATGTGCCTTCAAAGAAGAATCTACCATACTAAAAGCTCAACTAGAGGAAGGAAACAAGGTAAGGAATCTATTCAAGGAAAAATGTCAAAATTTGCAAGATGAAGTGACATCATTAAGAAATGAAGTAAATGAAAGAAGCACAACAATAAAGAAACTCAGAGATAGATCCATTTACTATGAAAGGCTTGAAGCTACGATTCTCTTGCTAAAGGAAGATCTTGAAGAATCAAAGAAGCAGAATAGAGAACTACTCCAAGCTCTTGAAAATCAAGAAAACGAAGTTCTTGAGCTAAGACATCGGTTGGAAGAAGAAAGAAAAATTGAAAAAAACATGAAGAAGCAACATCGTGAAAGGGAAGAGCAACTTCAGGTTGAGGTAAATATTCTAAATGATAAATTAGAAGAAAAGGATAAGTTCCTACGATTTCAAGATAGTACTAAAATCTTGGATGATATTCTTAGTAGTCAAAGGTCTCCTGCTATCAAAATTGGTCTTGGTTTTCATGGATCTGTTGAAGGAGAATCTAGTTCACAAAATAAGACAAGGGACTCCAATGCAAAATCTGAAATTCTCAACAAGGAAATGAGAGGTCAACCCCATCAACAACCAAGGAAAGAAATCCTTCAAAGAAAACCTTTTACTCCTCTGATGAATAATGTTGAATGTCATAATTTTGGACATGTTGCAGCCAGATGTAGAAGAAGAATGGTTGAAGATCATCACACAGAAAGATTATCACATTCCAGGTACTTTCAGGGATTTTGTTTTTCTTGCAATATGTTTGGTCACAAAGCTGTTGATTGCTACAAAAGGAATATGAAGTATGTAAGATGTTATGCATGTAACAAGCTTGG
>APFE030775591.1:208879-220490 GCA_000404065.3 Pinus taeda
TGGAATTTTGTATCTTATAGAGAAGTGTTGTTGGTTTTCTGGTGTAATTTCATAGTGTTGGGTGATCTAAGTTTTACTTGAGGTGAAGAAGGGCCTTCTTGCTGGAGGATGATGCTAGGTTAGAACATTTTGTTGTAATCCTCTTGCTACTTTTCATCTTAATAAAGCTATTCAAGTTTTCCTCCATATTCTTGTATGTTTCGTTATATATGCATTTGTATGGTTAACACACATCTAGTCCTATGTTATTTATGAATATAGATCTTTGTTCTTCGATAGTAGTATGTTGTTGTGATTCCACAGGTGCTCTTTGAAGCTGGGTAGACAAAGCAGAAGCGGCAAGGCTCTATCAGGAAGGAGAGGAAATCAAGCGCAAGACTAAGGTTGGTCTCCTTTGTTCCACTCCTATCTATTTTCATAAAGGAAAGCGAAAGTAGACTTTACTTGTTTGTTTCTAAGATAGCCACCAATCTTCCCATGCCACACGAGAAAAGTTGTTTTCCCATGCCATGCATCGACTGCTAAGGTTAATCATGTGAAATTTCAAAATACCACTTACCACCTTGAGACCGTGCGAGATACAGCTTACACCTATGAAGACCGCTTTTCTATTCTTACTAAATTATGCACTTGTTGGCACGTGATGACCATTATATCTGCTAGATTTGTGAATCGGACGATTCAGATCTTTTCTGGGGTTTCTCGCGAATTTATCAAGTTTTCCTCATTCCACCAAGATTTAGCACTTCCGCCAAGTTTAGTTCTTATCTAGCATATTCAGGATATTGATAACTAAATCTGTGATATGGAATATATTCAGGTTATTTCAATGCATAGTGAATGAAGATTTAGATGTGATAACACAAGATTATACAAAACTCTAATTATACAGGGCCAAACTGGAAATCAACAACATTCAGAAATAATTCGAAGGAAATTCAACCCTTCGGTATTTGACCATTCAACACAGTATACACAGAGATATAGAGAGATTCTGAATCCATCCAAATCCATCTAAATCTTATTCACTAATTCAAAACTTACATAAATACCATTACATACAACAATTAGATCCTCAATCAATTGATCGAATCTGTCTAATCCTAGATAATATCTAATCTGCATGATATTCTCCTCACGAATATCAATTGAGTCTATATACTTGAATTAATTACAAGATAATTCAAATCCTTGAATTCTAGCTCAAATCCTATCTAGAAATCTTTATGAAATGATAGCTAAAGGATCCCACTCCTTTGCTTTTAAACCTTGTTTGTATTTTTGGAATAAAATTTGAAGCCTTTTGTCTTCAAGCCTCATGCTCCTGCATCAGACTCTTGAGGACAAAAATCGTCATGGGCTCCTGTCCATCAGCTCTTCTACAGAACTACCCAACTTCTGTAGCATGGCATCTGTCATCTAGGAAGCATCAACAATTGGTTGATCCTTCCACTTGACCAAATATTGAAATACTCCTGTCCCCTTGTCTTCTTAAACAATCTCTTATCCAAAATATTTTATGGATGCAATGCCTTTGCTGTAGGTAACTGTTTTACCCAATAAACCTCTTGTTCTTCTTTATATTTTGTTGTGTCATCTGCAACACTTTCATACATGTACAAATCAGCAACATTGAAAATTAGAGATATTCCAATGTCAGGGGGTAATTCAATTTCTTATGCATTTGCAGAAAATTTTCTCAAGACTCTGCATGGTCCAATTTTCTTAAATTTTAACTTGTTATACTCCCTTTTTGGAAATGTTTCCTTCCTCAAGTGTGCTAAAACCAAATCTCCAACCTCAAAATTAACTTGCCTCTTCTTCAAGTCTGCTCTGCTCTTATACTCTATGTTGTTATCCTGTAACTGTTGTTTTACCTATTCATGTATTTCTTGAATCTCTGAAGAAAAATATTCTCCTTTAGCACTTCTCATTTCATCTTTTCCCAAGTCTCTCAATTCAAACACTCCACTTGGGTGGATTCCATAAACTATATGGAATGGATTGTGCCCTGTACTCATGTTAGGAGAATCATTATAAGCATATTCAGCCTGTGCCAAAATTTGATCCCACTATTTTGGATGTTTACTTGCAAGACTCCTCAGAAGATTTCCCAAGCTTGTGTTTACCACTTCAGTCTGTCCATCAGTCTGAGGATGATAAGTTGAACTAAAACTTAGTTTAGTACCAAGTTTCTTCCACAAGGTCCTCCAGAAATGACCAACAAATCTAGTGTCTCTGTCTGAAACAATACTCTTAGGTAACCCATGCAACCTTACAATCTCCTTAAAATATATATATTTTCAATGTGAGTAGCATCACTGGTTTTATAACATGGAATAAAATGTGCAATTTTAGAAAATCTGTCAACCACAACATAAATTGAATCATTTCCTCTTTGGTTTTTTGGTAAACCCAAAACAAAATCCATACTTACCATATCCCAAGGTCTATCTGGAATAGGTAATGGAACATAAAAACCTGTGTTTTGGCTCCTTCCCTTTTCATATTGACGGACTTTACCATTTTTCACATACTTCTCCACTTCAGATCTCATCTTCGACCAGAAATAAAACCGATTCAACTACTCATAAGTCTTGTTTGCACCAAAATGTCCTCTAATTCCACAACTATGTTTCTCCTTGATTAAATTTTCCCTCATAGAGAAATTTGGTATGCACAGTTGATTTCTTTTAAACAACAATCCTTCTTGCAAGAAAAAATCCAGCCACTTACTTCGTCTAAAAAAACATGATTTTTACAAGTTTCAAATGCCTCTTTAAAATCTAAATCTTTCTCATACAATTCTTTAAGAAAATCAAAACCCAACACTTGAATTTGACTTTCCTGAACTAGGATACTTTTTTTGCTTAAGGCATCTGCTACCTTGTTTGATTAGCCAGTTATATGTTTTAATACAAAATTAAAACTTTAAAGATATTCTACCCATTTTGCATGCTTCTGATTAAGCTTTGGTTCTTGCATAATGTACTGATTGTCTGAATAAAGTACAAACTCTTTAGACATCAAGTAATGTCTCCACTTTTTCAATGATTATACAACTGCATAAAATTCCTTATCATAAGAATAATATTTCTTCTTCGACTCATTCATTTTTTCACTTAAATAAGCTACAAGCCTGTCCTCCTAACTTAAAACAGTGCCAATAGCTTCTCCACTAGCATCACATTTCACTTGAAAAGGTTTATTAAAATCAGGCAAAATTAAAATAGGTTTTTCAGTGATCTTTCTTTTCAACGGCTAGAAGTTATTTTCTTCTGCAACAATCCTTTTAAATGGTTGTTTATCCTTCTTTATAGTGTCAATAATAGAAGCATTGATCTTACTAAAATTCCATATGAATTTTCTATAAAATAATAGCAAGACCATGAAAACTTCTTATCTCATAAACACTTTTTGGTGAAGGCCACTCTATGATTGCCTTTATCTTCTCTTTATCCATCTTCAATCCATCAACAAAAACAACAAAGCCCAAATATACCAACTCTTCCTTCATGAATTAACATTTCTTTAAATTTAGCAGTAACCTTTCTTGTTGCAGCTTATGTGAGACACGACTCAAAAGTCTCATGTGTTCCTCTTTAGATCTGTTGTAAACTAATATATCATCCAGATATACTATTACAAATTTACCAATAAATTCTTTTATCACTTCATTCATAAGCCTCATAAATGTACTAGGAACATTTTATAATACAAAAGGCATTACCATCCATTCATACAGTCCTACCATCCATTCATACAGTCCTTCATTTGTTTTAAAAGCAATTTTCTATTCATCACCTTCTCTAATCCTTATTTGATGGTATCAACTTTTTAAATCTAGCTTTGTAAAATATCTTGCTCCACTTAAAAAATCCATCAAATCTTCAATTCTAGGTAAAGGAATTTTGTACCTAATTGTTATTTTGTTGATTTCTCTTGAATCAGTGCACATTCTCCAACCTCAATCTTTATTTGGACTCAACACTATTGGCACTGCACAAGGACTCAAACTCTCTCTAACCAGTCCTTTATCTAACAATTCATGAACCTGTTTTCTGATTTCTTCATTTTTTGTCGGAGTCATCCTATAAGCTTCTTTATTTAGAAGATTTGCTCCTAGAATCAAATCTATATAATGACTGATTTTTCTAATGGGTGGTAACTCATTAAGCAAATCATCTACATTGATATCACAATAATTCTCTAGCATCTCTTAAATTTCAATTGGAAAATCAGAAATTTTAGTGGAAGCAATTATTATCTTGGGTTTGTACATCAATGCAAAATTTATCTCATCCTCTTCAATCTTCTCCAAATATTCTTTTCCGCTCAACAATAGAGTCTTTGGATCATATTTTCTTGATGCATTCTCTTCTTCCATAAGCAACAACGTATGATTAATACCATCTTTGCCAAATTTGTATGTGTTCTTTTTTACATCATGCATAACTCCTCTATCATACTGCCAAGGTCTTCCCAGCAATATGTGACACACATCCATAAGCATCACATGACAAAGAATTTTGTCTTTACCTGCCTAACTACAACTCCACTTCACAATGTTCCTTCACTAATAACTGATGTCCTTTTTGAAGCCATGACACCTTGTAAGGTGGTGGGTGTTTCTTTGTCTTTAATTTCAACTTTTCCACCACTTCTATGGAGACTAAATTATCAGTGCTGCAACTATCAATTACCATTTGATAACATTTTCCTTTAACCTTGCACACAGTCCTGAACAAAGTCTTTCTCTATGTTGGTTTAACAACATCCTTGAAGCTTGTTGGCTTTAACAAAAATTTGTTAACTACCAAAGATTCCCCTTTCTCTGGTACATTTTCTTCTTCTGTCACCTTTACTGCTTCATCTTCAGTCTAAACAACAATTAAATTTCTCTTATTTGTCCCTGCATTTTTTGGGCACTCATAGGCTCTGTGTCCCAGCTTGTTGCATCTGTAACATCTGATTTCTCTTCCTCTGCCTCTGCCTCCTCTTCCTCTGAAAAAACTCCTTCTGCCACTTGCATCACCTTCTGTGGATGTATGTTGACTCGAGTTGTTGCTAGCTCCATCTCTATGTGTTGTAGATATTCCTCTACCACCTTGAATTCCTCTTCTTTGGAAATTACCTCTACTTCTAACATATTGCTTCCTCATGAGTTTTTCTTCAGCCTTCAATACCATCTAATAATCCTCTTCTACTATTTTAGGAGACAACACACTTATCTCATCTGGATCTCCATTCTGAGGCCATTTAAATATCTTGCAACCTTCTTGTCTGTATCTTGAATTTGTCCAGATCTTATGCTCACTTTGTAAAATTCCTTTGTGTATTCTTTCACTGTCAAAGACCTCTATCTAAGATTTTGCATCTGTCTAAATAATGACTGTTGATAATCACTTGGAAAAAACTTACCTATCAACTTTTCCACCATCCTGTTCCAATTTTTAATTCGCTGCTTACTAAGTCTTTTTCTTTCTTCCTGCACTCCATCCGCCCAAAGTGTTTCACATCCTTTCAATTTTGTGATAGCAAATTTCACTCTCTTTCCTTCTTCCATTTCTCCATAATCAAAGAATTTATCCATGCCATTAATCCAATCTATCAACTCCTCAGGGTTTAAACCTCATGTATAAATTGTACCCTCAAGTCTGGGTTTAGATGTGGATCCCAACACTGATTTAAAGAATCTCATTTCAGGAGTAACTTCTGCAGGTTCCTCTTCTTCTGCAGCTTCAACTTCAGGCTCACTGACATCTCCATCACCTGCATCTCCTTGATTTCCCATTTCCAATGCTTCTAATCTAGCTTGCATCAGTTGCATAGCTTCCAGTACTTCAACATTTGCAACTGGTCTTCCTCTTCTTCAACCACCACCACATCTTCCTCCAACTCTGAAAGCCATGTTAGATTTCTTTTTCTGATCTTTGAGATCTTTCTTAGTGTTAGTAGGCTGCTCTGATACGACTAATGGTGGGCTGGTCATAGGTGTTAAGGATAATCGTACAAAACTAGAAATGACTTCTTCAATCTCGGGTGGAACTTCTTCTCATATTTCCTTTAGAGTATCAGTCATCAACCTCCAATTTTAGTTATTCTGCTAAAACAACAGAATTGGTTAATTTACCTGGAATATGGAAAACTTCCACTTTCCCCACGAAATCAAAAGGAAGTAAAACTATAGTTTAGATCTCTACCGCATCTTCCATTCCACAAACCTTTAGCGCATTATATCTCCATTGTCGATCTCATCCTCAATCTGACGGTTGTCGCTTCGTCTGCTCACCAACTAGTCTGGACGATCTCCACAATTGATCAATCCCACTTGATCCAATGGCTGTCACGTAATCTTGCATGGAATATTGCACGATGTATAACGAGTCGAGAGCATGTGATAAAAGTGGTTTTCCCGTGCCACGCATCGACCACTAAGGTTAATCATGTGAAATTTCAAAATACCACTTACCACCTTGAGACTGCACAAGATACAGCTTACACCTATGAAGACCACTTTTCTGTTCTAACTAATGCATGCATTTGTTGGCACGCAATGACCATTAGATCCATTGGATCTATCGATTGGACAATTCAGATCCTTTCCTAGGTTTCTCGCAAATTTATCAAGTTTTCCTCGTTCCGCCAAGATTTAGCACTTCTGCCAAGTTTAGTTTTTATCTATCATATTCAGGATATCGCTAACTAACTCTGTGATTTCGAATATATTCAAGTTATTTCAATGTAGATTGAATGAAGATTTAGATGCGATAACACAAGATTATACAAAAATCTAATTCTACAGGGCCAAACTCGAAATCAACAACACTCAGAAATAATTCAAAGGAAATTCAACCCTTCGGGATTTGACCATTCAACATAGTATACAAAGAGATTCCAAATCCATCCAAATCCGTCAAAATCTTATTCTACTAATTCAAAACTTACATAAATACCATTACATACAACAATCAGATCCTCAATCAATGGATCGAATTTGCCCAATCCTAGATAATATCTAATCTGCATGATATTCTCCTCCCAAAGCTCAACTAAGTTTACATACTTGAATTAATTACAAGATAATTCAAGTCCCTGAATTCTAGCTCAAATCCTATCTAGAAAGCTTTGTAAAGTGATAGCTAAAGGATCCCACTCCTTTGTTTGTAAACTTTTTTTGTATCTTTGGAATAAAATTCGAAGCCTTTTGTCTTCAAGCTATAGAAATTCTCACTATAGATTAATCTGATTATGCAATGTACTAAAGAAAAATACTTAATCTACTTCTACAATCAAACTTGCAGAAGCTTAATTGATGTTGAGCAAGATCAAACAAAACACATATAACAGAGAAGAAGAATCAATCACACATGAAACATAGAAGAACACTCTGGGGAAAGCCTCGGCTAAAAACCCCGCAAGTGGAAATATCTCAGGATTACACAAAGATTTAGCTCTCACAGTTATCCAGCTCTCAGTACAATCCCTCACTACTACTTATAGACAAAATAGACAACACATATGCCTTCTTCTTTGTCCTCCAAGCCTCCTATTTCCTTGTGTTGTTCCTCTGGGATGATTCACCTTAAACCAAATGGAACAATGCTCGTACACACTGTAAAACTGCACAATCCTCAAGGAATTAATTCCTTCTGCATGCAAGAGATTTTCTCATAGGAAAATTCTTGCAACTGATAGTACATTGTCCCTGCCTTTAATCTCAACTGGGTCTTTGTCTGAACTGACATGCATGAGTTATTTATGAGAGAATATTTAGTTATCTGGAGTACACTAGTTGCATGCATGCATGCATTAACTGACTGAATTGACAATCAATTCCACAAATTGTTTGGAACTAATCTAACTGGACTTAACTCAGTTAACTGAGCTAACTAATTACAACTCAAATACAACTCATCCTTATCTCCTTAATTAAGGGATAACTTCCTCAATCAAAGGGATAATTGTTGCATTACTTCACAAAGACTTCATGTTTGAATTTCTCCAACTAATTAACTCAAGATGAATTAATTAATTATTTTTCAAATAGCTGGTGAGACTAAATTCGAATTTTAATTCTGAATTTTAATCCAAGGACAAATTAAAATTGGAATATATCCTAAAATGCTATCTTTAACAATGTTATTTTTAGCATTTCTTCTTGTTATTTTCAACACACACTCTCAACAAGAAAGGGGTTATTTTCCACCCTGATCCTATCTCTATGGAACTCGAATTTACACTTTGACAATGCCTTAGTCAAAATGTCAGCATCTTGCTCCTCGGTCAAAATATATTACAACAACATCATCCTCCTCGCCACATAGTCTCTGAGCTGATGATACTGAATGTCGATGTGCTTAGACTTGTCATGGAATACTGGATTCTGAGAGAGTTTGATACAACTATGATTATCACAATAGTTCAAAGTTGGATCCATCCTCTGATCAAAGAAACCAACTAGAATTTTCCGCATCCAAATGGCCTCACATGTTGCCTAACTTGCAACCATGTATTCAGCCTCTGCTAAGCTGAGTGTAACTAACCTCTGTTTCCTGTTGTGCCAAGAAACTACAGCTGAACCAAGGTTGAAAATTCCTCCTGATGTGCTCTTCTTATCTGATGGACTCCTTGCCCAATCTGCATCTGTGAAGCCCTGTAGCTTCAATCCCTCTGTCCATCTGTACCATAATCCATACTGAGATGTGCCTCTAAGGTATCTCAAAACATGTTTAGCCACCTTCCAAAATAGCTTGGTAGGCTAAACCATAGCTTGACTCAGCTAGTTCACCGCATAGCACAAATCTGGTCGTGTGTTCACTAAGTACATCGGTGAACCCACAAGTTACCTGTACATAGTAGCTTCTACTACTTCTCCTGAAGTAGCATCCTCCTTCCTCCAGTTACCTGTTAGAGGAGTATGCATGGGATTGCACTTGTCCATGTGGAATCTCCTAAGTATCTCATTGGCATACTTTCCTTGAGAAACAAACACTTCCCCATCCTTCTGCCACACTTCCATTCCTAGAAAGTAGTGCATGATACCCATGTCTTTCATCTCGAATTGTCTTCCAAGGTCCGCCTTGCAAGACATGCTCAACTAATCATCACCTGTCAATATCAGATCATCAACATAAAGAACAATGATCAACTGCTTACCTTCCACCATGATGTGGTACAAGTTCACATCTGCTTCACTCTTTGTGAAGCCCAACCCGGTGAGGTAGTTGTTGATCCTGGTGTACCAAGCACGAGGTGCTTGCTTCAACCCGTACAAATATCTCTTGAGTTGGCACACATGCGACTCATGATTGAAGGTCTCAAAACCTTCCGGCTACTCTATGTACACCTCTTCCTCAATCTTTCCATTGAGGAATGCAGTCTTCACATCCATCTGATGGATCTTCGAACCCATCTGTGCTAATAGTGCCAACATCGATCTGATAGATGAGTACCTTTCTACAGGAGCAAAAGTCTCATCATAGTCAATCCCCTCGACCTGTGAGAAACCATGGACAACAAACCTTGCCTTATGTTTCTCCACACTACTGTCAGTAGCTTGCTTCAGCTTGTAAAGCCAACGGGAACTCACAACTGACTTGTTCTTCGGTCTTGGAACCACATCCCAAACACTATTTCGAACTATGGAGTCATACTCCTCCACCATAGCATCAACCCAATTTGGTTGTTGCACTCTTCCTCAAAGGAAGACGGCTCAGTCTCAACACATTCCCCAATAAGGGCCATGTATCCAGTGTACTTATTAGGTGACCTCCTCTGTTTGCGCTAAGAAGATGGTTCTCCCAAATTCTCTCTCGCATCTGACAAAAATCTGTCAGCTTTTCTTGTGTGCTTTTGCCCATCTCTGGAAGACTCTGCTTGAGTGGATGTCTCCACTCCTGGAACCTCTGCATGTGACTACTCTGCATCAGTCTGAGGCTCCTCCTCCTTAGGAACCAAAAGTTCCTCCACAGCCTGTAGTTGGAGCTCCCTCTCAAGGGAAACTTGCATGGCCTTCTACTCATCAACTTAAGATCTCTACTAACCACTATCATCTGACTGGTAGGCAAATATAATTGATAGTTGTGGGGTGTATTATTGCACCCCACAAGTATCCCCAACTCTGTTATCGGCTCACGTTTCTTCCGGGAATCCTTTCTTACATGGCAATAAACAAATGAGCCAAAGATCCTGAAGTGACCCACATATGGTCTCTTCCTAGAGAAAGCTTCCTCTGGTGTCTTCATCCCAAGAATGCGATGCGGGCTTCTATTCTGCAAATAGATCGTTGTGTTGCATGCATTAGCCCACAAATGAATTGGTAGGCCTTGGTCATGTAGCATCGCCTAAGCTTCCCCCACAATCGTTATGTTCTTCCTCTCGGCCACCCCATTCTGCTGTGAGTTATGAGGTTCCGTCAACTCCCGTTTAATTCCTACGCTGCACATAAGTCCTTAAAATCTTAGGAGACATACTCTCCAGCATTGTCGCTTCTCAAGTCCTTGATCTTCTTCCCTGATTCTTTCTCAACCAAAGATTTGAACTCACAAAACTTTGAGAAGGTTTGATCCTTCTTTTGCATGAAATAGATGTAGCATTTATGAGAAAAATCATCAATGAAAATCACATAATACCTTTGTTTCGTGGTGGAGGATATCGAGAATGGTTCACACACATCTGTATGAACTCACTCCAAGATTGCTTCAGCTCGACTATCTCGATCCTGAAAGGAAGACTTTGCATACTTTCTCAAGGTGCATCCTTTGCATGTGTCCACTTGCTCAAGTTTACCTTTGGGAAGTCCGGTAGAAATCTATTGCATTATCTTAAAGGCCCCATCATGCAAGTGGCCCAACCGCCTATGCCATAACTCGCTAATATCTTGGCTTTGCACCAATTCTGTTTGGAACTCAATGCAGCACAGTCATCTACCTCCAGCTTGTAGAGATTCTTCACTCAAATCCTAATCCTCTTGGTCTAACCCGTGTTTATGTGTCTCAGGAACACCTTTCCTTTACTGAAGACTACATCATAGCCTTTGTCTTCCAACATCGCGACCGATACCAAGTTCTTCTTCAGTCCAGGCACATACTTTACATCAGTCTGGGTGAGAGGAGCTCCATGCTCCCTCTGAAAAAAAAATCGTACCTTCACCTGAAACATGATACTTTCCATCATCACCCATCTTTATGCGCATCTTGAGGTCTTTCTCTTCCAAGGTACTGAAAAAAATCTTATCGTCGGTCATGTGGAATGAGGCTCCACTGTCCAGGTACCAAACACAACCCGCCATCGATGAAACCATGCATGCGATGAGGGTAATATCCAATTCGAACTAAGAGGTGTGGGGTCGTTAATATGCCATGATTATTGTCACTTGTGAACGTTTATTCCACCCATTTCCACCATTCTTCATCATGTCATTTATTATAATTTATCATTTAATCCATTTTATAAATGATTTATGCTCTCATGGATGAATATTATTTATTCTTCTTTATTTCTAATAAATTGATTATTATGCATTATTTTACCAGTGATAGTTCTAATAAGTTGGTTATAACATTATTTACCATTCTTAGCCTCCAAAGTAACTTCCAGATTGAAGATT
>APFE030775592.1:862-18162 GCA_000404065.3 Pinus taeda
TAAGGAGTCACAATATAACCCAGCCGACCTAACAATAATAATATAAAGCCACAAAAATAACAATAGAGGGATTCTATGGGGCATAGTAATAACAATATGGGGACAATAGGGGCACAACAATATTAATAAGGGGCACAACTACAATAGTAATGGGGTAATCACTAGTATTATAGGGACCCAACAAGAGCTTTCTGTGGAACTAATGCTTTTCTATTAGAAGACTTGACTGGAGAAACACTACGAGGAGGACCTGTTAATGGTATGTTTCTCAAGCACTACTTCACCTAAGTTCAGCTGATCACAAAACATAACATTGTATATATCATTTTATTATTTCAAGTGTTGCAACTGTGGGTGGCTGTCATAAAAAATTGAAGCCTAGAGTTAAGGCCCTAAGTTTCAAATGAATTGCTGCCACATGTAATATTTTTTCAGTTAATCAGGTTAGTATCAATTGTTTATTGATAAAATAAATTCTCAAAGGAGAAGGCTACTAATCTATGGTTTTCTTGACACATCACAGGGAGGATGTCATCCCCATTGGAGCCACGATTAGGGTCCTATAAATATAGTAGTCCAGTATGGTTATTTAGCCATTTATCCCACAAGGATATTGTAAAAAATATTTTTCATTTTAGATTGTTTAGTCCATAAAAAGAAAAATAGAAAAAGAAAAGAAAAATGGAAAAAGAAAAGAAAAATAGGAAAAGAAAAGAAAAATAGAAAAAGAGAAATAAAAAATTAAAAGGGGAAAAATGAAAAAAATAATATGTAAATAAACCTTGTAGGGTGCGCTAGTCTAAATATCACTAACATTATTTTTATTAAAGTTTTTATTTTTGAATAAAAGTCAAAATGACATGAAACAATGTTTTGTCATTTTTTATAAAGTGTATGCATGTATCAATGGCGATGATTTTCCTCGCCCAGATCAACGACGAAGGGCGGATTTTAGATTCCCCCCCCCCCCCCCCCCCCCACGACCCTTTGGGACTTAACGGACCCAGGGGGGGGGGGTGCGGGGGGAGTCCCTTCTCGATACAACTTACCACTCCTACCCCCCCTGAAACCACCATCTTGCATCTCCTTTTGCCTTCTCATCCCCGCGACATTCGTTCATGCTCACCTGTTGTCCATCTCGCCATTCACTTATGCCCACCTGTCGTCCATCTCGCCATCCATGTCACCTCCCCTCCACGTTAGTTGACCTTTACCTTTCAAATCACCCATGAACTTAAAATGAACGTTAGACAATTAATATAACCCGCCAACGGATGCATTCCTAATTAATACCCCGCTCCAAAATGGTAATAATTCCATTACAACCCCTGTGAATCTCGTTATAAAAATCTCTCAAAAACTGTAAAATTTCCCTTTGGACACTCATTTGAATTGTGTTGTTCCAACTTGAAGCGTTTTGAAGATACCAGTGCCATCTACAAGCTATCCCCCTTTGCAATTTTCAGTCAACAATAGTTTGGTAGTGTTGTTCCTCCAATTCTCCTTTGAAATTAAAAATGTCATCACATAAGAGAAAATGAAAGATGCCCGAGGAGAATACCATGGTACCCCTTGTCCCAGATCTAGATAGGACTCCCTTGATTGATACCCAATATAAAATAGCTGAAACCCATACGACTTTGATCTATATGAGCTCCATAATTGGGAAAAGTAGACATATTTAGATCAAAGTGATGATTTAAGCATTTGGGAATCTTTCCTCCCTCAATTTAACTTTCCTCAAACTCACATTTTCCTTGAATTATCTACCTGGTGTCATCTCAGATACCTCCCCAGCTAAAAAACAGTAATTTCCTAGAATAATGAGGTCCTTTTTTTCATTTCCCCAAAAAGTAGTTTCCAAGACTTACAGATAAATCCTAAGGTCTCTCTACAACCATTTTCCACTAATGGAATAATGGAGATATATAAGAAACTTACCTTCCCCCAGAGAGCCCACATTTTCGAATGTTTTCTACCTGAGAATGCTGAGTTGCCTAGAACAAATCCGCCATACTCTGCCTCTATTTTCCCATAAATGTTCGGGCAAGTGATTTCTATCGTTACTTGTTTATTAGGCTATCATACAAACTAGTGGGTAGATGATGTAGTATTAGGTTTTTATTAGTATTTGCAGTTTGTCAGAAGCCTTCAGTTCTTTTCAATTACAGTCAATTCTTATCGGATGTCATACATGAGCAGTTTCTCAAGTTTAAAGCTAAAGGGGTGTTCAAACACCAATAAATTTTAGTATATCTCATGTTATTTTACCACGTAGACAGGTTCAATTTTCAATTGTGAAATATGGATGACACGGGAAATCCACTATCAGTCATTCATTAGGCTTCTTGAGTCAGAAGAGACTCTGAGGATTATTCCTTCACTAATTTTATGGATAAGTTTCTACATACATCCTTTTGTCTACTCTGCAGTGATGTCATACCAAGAATTTCACAAGAGATCAAGAAGGTTTTGCATCTTTCGGAGCAGTCAAAAGTTGGAGACTGGTATTTATACCAGAACTATATAGAAATCATAATCTATGGGTGTGAACTTCCTTCCTATAGATTACCAAAGTTTGTGCCAGTGAGAGTCTTTGTTCTGGAATATGCAAGACAAATGTTGCATATGGATGAATTGCACTTTTTCTCAAACAAGAAGAAAGAACTATTTATATTAAGGGAAAATGTAGGGCCCTATATTATAAATACTAGAGCAACAACAAAGGAAGTGGGGGGAATATTAAAACAGATGAAATTCAAACCAAGATTCACATGGTCTTATGATCCTTTAGGGATAATTTCAAAGTTGAGGGTAGAATAAAAGAGCACTCCATATGCCCATACACCTAGGCCAGAGATAGAGGAATATGCTAATCAAGAGCAATGGGCAGGAAACACTTTACAAGAGGCTGAAGCGTAGTTAGTCAGTCAATCATCTCTGCAAACTCCTATCCCAAAAGGAAAATAAATCAAGAGGCCAAGGGAAAGTATGTCCCCTACAGATTTAGAAAACTAGGTTGTAGATTTCGATGTGTTCAAGAGAAGAAAGAAGGAGCCAAAGGCCACTACTAAGTTTGATAGTAAGGCTAACCCTTAAGTAATAACTATTTAAGAATAATCCTCAGAAGAAAAGGATTCACAAGAGAAAAGTACCATGGTTTTGACAGGCATCCCTACCACTCCATTCACATATGTTGAGGAGACCATTGAGTCTCCTATCTATTCTACCTCTTAGATTCTAGCAAAACAGAGTATTTTTACAAGGTACAGGGAGATCGAGTTGAAGAATGAAGCTTTAAAGGCTTCAACATATTCAAAATTTTGGAAGCAAACTGCCACCACTCAACACATATTACTATCTACATTTGACTAAGAAAAAGGACAGTTCCAACTGGCCTTTTTGGAACCTACAGTGCCATCCCCCAGAAGTGTTGAAGATTATAAGTCTTCTGTATTTTCTATTGATACCAAGAAGGTACATGTAATTGATCAAATCAATTTACATAAGAAAGCAAGAGAAGTGATATACTTAACAATGACTAGTTCATCCATGGCTGCCTCTAAGTTGCAAACCTCTTTAAATAACGTTCACTCACAATTGAAGATTGAAAGAATGTCTTCTCTGGCCAAAGACACCAGGATTAAAACCTTAGAATATATAATTATAAAACTAGGATATGATCCTAGTGATGTCAAAGTAGTCGAGGAGATAATTAAGAAAAACAATGCAGATATTCATGCCCTTAGGAAACAACTTTAGCTTCCAACTATAGAACACCCTTAGGCCAAGGAAGTGACCATTCTAGAGATGGAGAAATAAAAATTGTTCAAAATAATAGTGGAACATAATGTTCAACTCCAGAAAATGGAACAGGACATGGAAACATTGTTGAAGGAAAAGGAGCAATTAGAGGCAGTAGGCACATCAACAGCAGGCACATCAACAACAGGCACATCAACAACATGTACATCAACACAACAGGAAGCACAACAAACAAAACAAGCATCAAATTCATGTTCTTCAGACAAGCTTGCTCAAGCTTTAGGAGAATTATCATTAACAAATAAGGAAATGGAGAAGTTGACAACAACACCCACTAACATGGAGGAGAACAAGATCAAAGTAGACAATACATACATGGTAGAGGTACAAAATAATTTGAAACTAATTTAGCAGATTCAAAAGTATGAGGACCAATCCCTCATAATTCAGATGTTAGCAGAAGCCAAACACAACATTTGGCACGATATCAATGCAAATGTTACAAAATTGTGGCCAATCATTCAAGTTATTTTTGAACAAGAAGAAATGGTATAGAGAGTTAAAGTAGCAATTAAAAAAACTAAAGATGATATTAAGCACAAGCCAGCAGAAGCAAAGAAAATTATAAGGATGTTAAACTCCAAGACTAGAGATGAGCTTGAAGAGTTCAATATTCAAGACAAGACAAAGACAATAACGGAAGTAAAGAGATTCTTGACAAAGAAAAATCTTATGGCGCAGCTAGAAAATAAGTGTAAAGAATTGGAGCTACAGACCAGATGATTTAACAAAAAGTTTTCTTTGCTGCTAGGGAAAGGACTTCCAACTCTAAGAAATTCTAATGGAAAATTGATTCCATTAGAAAATTATCAGGATCAATTATGTAACATAGCTGCAAATACATCAAAATTTGCAAAGGAAAAAGGAACTATCAGTGGAGAAGCTTTCATGGAGGGCCTACAACATGATCTTTTTTTTCAACATGAAATTCATCATCTATTTTTGAATAAACCAAATTTTGAGACATACACAGAGGTAGACGAAAGATTCAGAAACATGGTAAATTTTTCTATCCCAAGTGAAGAGAGATGGGACCAATTACCGGAGTTGATCGAATGAGCACAAACAAAAAGCCTACAATTTTGGCAACAAGACAAACAGAAGGGGCTGGAAAAATAACTATAGTTAGCAACAAATTTCCTTCAAAGATTCAATAGAAAAGCCAAATTTATCCATATTTTCTATTACTTAGTACTATTTTAAAAATATCTACATGTTTTTAGTAGATATTATTTTGTAATGAATTTTATTTGAAGTCTGAATTTATTCATGACAAAGTCTATAAATATTTTGTAATAAGACCTAGAAAGGGTTGGATTATGTATGAAGAAAAGAGCTCTACCTTGATGTAGGCTGTGAATTGTACTCAAAGTAATCAATTTTTAGAAATACAGAGGCTATTTTGCTCCAGGATTATTGTGTCAAACAAATGGTGATGTTTTTCTCATGTTAAATTGGTCGTTTTCTTAGTTTCCATATGGATTTCTCTACTAATTTTTTTTGTAAGCTTAGTAGTACCTTTCATTCATTCATCTATAAACATGAAAGTTACAAATATATAAGTCATTCGGTGGCCTCAACCTGTCCAATGGGAAACCAAGTTTGTTAACCACCGAATTGCATTATAAGCCATCCAAAACATAAATAGTTTGAGTCTATTTAACCAAGACTTATAAGGATGATAATCTAGAAACCAACTAGCAAGCATAACACTGAAAACATAAATGCTACTCGATATAGACAACCAAAATTAAGACAAAATTAATAGGCGTAACTTCGACCAACTAATCATCTGACGATTTCACTGGAGCAAGATCTTTAGCACTTGATCCAGGCAATTCAGATTGTGGAAGACATGGGATATGCCGCTCAATGCGGCCTAGGCGAGCCTTCTGATTCTGCAACTGAAATTGAATAAGATGGAGCTCATTTTGAACGTCTCGGAGGCCTGACTTGGCCTCACTTTGTGCTGTTGTGTTGGTGTCACAACCATTTCTTTGGCCACTATGCATTTCATTAACCAGTAGAGATGGACAAACTCTCTAAATAGGGTGAGACAACCGCGAGTGTACCTAGGGACCGTGATTAGCTACCCCTAATCTTCAGCTAGCAGTTCAAGCTTGACTTTCAAATTCAACTCTGCCTCCTAGTTCGCGATCAATTGTTTCACCCGCGCTAGGGTCCCTTTGCAATATGCTTGAACCGTGGCCTAAAGAATCTCATAGTTCATTTTTTGACCCTTATCTCACATAGTACTATGATGTGCAATACTATGCTGCTCAATACTCTATCGCACAATCCTATATCATGTAGTTCGACTAGAAGATGAAAAAACTTATTTTCCTTTGCCCTCTTCGTGTCTACAGCCCCTTTCGCCTCGACCCAAGGTTCCACCATGTGGCAAGGTCAGGCCCCCTTTCTTCACCATTCTTCCACCTTCTCGTCCTTGTAAACCAACCCACTGTACATATGCCAGAAGTGGATATAGTGTAGGCGGACCTAGAATATGATTTATACAGAGAACCACGTGAAAGACAAGCATTAATTTAATGTATGACGAGAAAACAAATGAATCACCCGACAACACTGCGTCCCTTCAGAATTCACCACCCGAGCCAACAAGCATACATAAATAGTAACCCTCCAGGAGTGGGAGGTACCACCATAATAAAAATGGTGGCCCCCATACACCCTTAATCCCTGAGTCCATAGACTCAGCCTTGGTCATTTACCGGAACCCTTACTCTCCATAGGGCTTTCCCAAATAATTCAAGATTAAAACAGGGAGCACAATTATCAACATGTAGAGGAAACATCTTCAGAAAAAAAACCAGAAACCAGTAAACATAACCATGTGAGAAAGGATGTTTCCAAGAAAGATAGAAATCAACATTACATAGTCAATAAGGTCAATATTGTCAGTCTCAGAAACTACTAATTTAACCAGTGTTTCCTTTCCCCTTCAGACACAAGGCTTATCATGAGTAGCAGCCCCCAACCTAGGATACAAAGATAGAACTGAGACATGCAGCAGTTGGATATATCTCTCACTTTCCCGACACCAACAACCTGTAAACATCAAACGTATGCTCCCTAAAAAGCTAAGGAGCCGAGTTTAGATGCTAGATAGATCGTCTTAACTCCACCTATGCTCCCACCACCTATAGGCATCGAGGGTTACCAACCTTCACGTCATGGATCTACCTTGATATATGATGTTTCATGTTATCACAGTGAATAAGCGTGTGAGGGCATGGGGGATACCACCCACCGTCCCAAACCAATGAATGATTTGTCATATCAATCAAACCCAAGTGGGTCTCCAATTGTTTCGCACCCCAATCGGGGACTCTCCTAATTGTTGTAAGAATATTAAGAGTTGAATTTACTTAAGTGTACTTTCCTTTGGCTTGTTTTAAATAGTCTTAATGTTTTCCTCATGAGATTAATATAAAATTCATGCAAATATGCTTTATATTTAATTGATCATCCACTTTTTCATCTCAACCACACCATAAATATCTTAAGTTCCAAGAGATTTCCTACCTTGCCCTGTTACAACTACTTTTTCAATTTGTTATTGATTACCGAGAAGTTTATGATTCCATGTCGAATGGAATTTTCTAACATTTTTCAACCAAAATTTTGAAAAGCCTACCTCTAACTTTGATGCCTAGCTTAAAATATTTGAAAGCATAAATTAAATCATATAGAGAGCTCCCTCTCTGAAGCTGGAAGGGCTAGATCCCAACTTTAAAAGTGGTTTTTGGTTACCTTTGTAGTTTTCTTCCTAAGCCTAGGAAAATTACAAAGTTCTAACACCCACCTAAGTTCAATTTCCACAAGTGACATGTCGAGACCATATTGACTAAATTTTTGTAATGGTTTCAAGCCTTATTGTTTAATGTCTTTGAGTTGCCTAAAGAATATCTTACCCTTGCCTACAAGGTAAAGAGTGGGGTGCTTGGTTACATGGAAAAGAGAAAGAGAGGGGCAGGGTTTCAATTGTGTTTATCTCGGGTGGTCAGGAGGAATGATTGTTATTCTCCCCACCCAGGTTCAATTCTCACAAGTGACATGCTGAGCTCATATTGAGTATAATGTTGTAATAACTTCAAGCCTTAGAGTAAGATATATAGGTTCAATTCCACACACACACACACACACACACATAATGTGTTTTTGAGGAATGATTATTATCCTCCCCACACAAATTTAATTATCGCAAATTACATGTTGTACTCATATCAAGTATATTATTGTAATGGATGCAGGCCTTGTTTTTGGATAACCTTGAACCCTGAAGAATATCTTACCTTCGCCTACACACACACACATACTCTAATGCACCATGTTAGGTTAAAATATTACACAAGATCAAACTAAAAATTCATTTGTCACATTTATTCAATGCTTCACACTCATTGAAGCATAGGTATTCAATATTACCTACAACATCCTCGTTGTTTGTTGTTATTAGATTACTTGATTTCTTAACTTCATTTCTATTGTGGATTAGTTTTCATTTTGGAAATTTCCAAATAATGCCAAATTGTTTATTTTTCCTCTATGTGGCAACCATGCCTCCTCAATGGAAAAGATGTCATGTAAGTGAATTGTAATCCTTTAATTTACATTTTTAGAATATCATAATTTAAAATTATTCCTCAATTTGATTGTATTTTTGAAATTATTTTATAATTTTACTGACCTAGCCCTAGTATTTTGTTTACACTATCATTCAATTATTTTAAAAGTTGCACCATTATCGTGTGTTGAGGGGAATGGATTCCCAATACTCAAGAGTAGGGATCAAACCCAAGGACAAGGTCCATTTAGACTGCTCCATATTTGGTGTGGAGTGATCCTTCAAATTATAGTATGACAACCTTTGATTAGTTTTGCTAGTAATTTGATTGGTTTTGTTCTTTTCCACTTTTTTGTTTTTTGTTTTTTTTTTTGTTTTTTATATTGTCCTACTTATCCATATGTGGAAGAAGAATGTAATCTATATTATGGAAGGATGTGTTTATTCAAGGATAACACATCATAATGGTAAACAATAAATTAAATTATCCAATATTGTAAACATCTTTGAAAATAATTTGATTAGGAGTTTATACACTAGATAACCTCCAGAAACTAAAATAACTAGCGACAAAAAGTGTAAGACCCTCCTCCCACATTTACCCAAGTTAATCGATCTTCTGGAGTAAACATGTGATGAGAGGCTACTATGATCTGATTCAACTCCTCATGTATAGTTAAGGAAGTGGAACCGATAACACACAACCAATCTGACCTCCTACACATGTTGCAAAACCCTTAGGAGTCAACCAACCCTACCAGGTGGTCAACCCCTGAGACAACATAGCATTTTCCTAATCTAGAGTCTCATTCTCTTCCATGACATGGGCATGCATGCTCTTTGGTCCTCTGATCGCTCTCACAACAAGGGCATGCAAACAACTGGGGTATTTTTCAGCTAAAATTGAGCCCATGACCTCAAATTATGTGCCACTTTTTAAGGGCCAAGACTTAGGCCACTGCCTAGAATTCCATGGAACTTCCAAAAATTAAAAGTAACATTGAAACAATGATACAAATGCAAATAATTGAAAAAATACTTCATTGGACCCGTACTAGCCATGACAAACATTTCGTTAAACATGTCACAAGTATGCATTCTACATGCCATAACAACATATCTGAGCACAAGGGTCTCATACTTATCTTATAATCACTAAGAAGCATTGATGCCTTATCACATTAGCTGCATTATCATCTATTAGGTCATATATTCATTATTCATCCATTTACAAATCAAAACATGATGAGATCCACACATCATCACTCTCATAAAACATACTCATAACCAACATATAAACAATAAAAATAATAAGGATACAACAGACACAGAATCCACATATGAACCAATACATTTACACATTAAATACCAAGGAGAAGGAACTCTTATTAATGAATGAAAAATCCAACTAGGTTTGGGACTCCCATGAACCACTCGACCATAGATTGGTTGAACTAAATCTTTTTTTCACCCAACCACCCTCGTGCCATATTCCAAGCATGAATGTGAGACTCATAACAAAAAAACCAAACAAGCATGGATGCCATCAGATTTCTCCACCTACACCATGAGGAATTTTATTGTCTCCTAGTCCCTAGGCTTTATTGTAATCCACAATCTGATTCAAGGATCACTAGGCCATAATCGAGACACCAACCTCTAGGCTTTACCGTATATCTTGCCATTCACTGGCTAAGGATTCTTAGGCTTGATCAAGGGAACCCATCTCTAGGATTTACCATATATCCTGCCATTCACTGGTCAAGGATTCCTAGGCCCACCGAGGCAACAAAAAATATGACTTTACCGCAACCCACAGTCCAGTTCAGGGGTTACTAGGCCAAGGATTTATCACAATCCACAAATTGGTTAAGGGACCACTAGGCCATGTTTTCTTTCTTTCAGAGATCCACCTCACTCAGTTTCAAATCCATCCAACAATCCATCTCAACAAAACATGATAACCCCATCACACCATGGCTATCTGGAAATGAAAAGGCTAGGCCGAAAAACACTGTCACACCTGGACAAACCCATGCCCATGACAACAAGAGAACCAAGAACACACATGCATAACCGTGCATGCTAAATCTAGCAAGGAAATCATAGATGAAAATCAATACCTGCAAATAATCCCACTGTAGTTGCTTAATTCCGCTCTTCCTTGCTTGATCCTTGCTTTCCTTTGCCTTCTCTGCTTTTCTTGATCCGTGTTATGGAACCAGCTCACAAAAAGATAGAAAAGATAGTTGAACGCCTTAGAATTCAGCCTCTTCGAGGGGGCAACCTCCTTTACATTACACAAATGAATAATTCTTGGATGATTCAAATGAAAAAACCTCCTTTCTATAGGAGTCTTAAGGAGTCACAATATAACCCAGCCGACCTAACAATAATAATATAAAGCCACAAAAATAACAATAGAGGGATTCTATGGGGCACAGTAATAACAATATGGGGACAATAGGGCACAAAAATATTAATAAGGGGTATAACTACAATAGTAATGGGGTAATCACTAGTATTATAGGGACCCAACACACTTCTTTTATTTTTTCATTGTTTTGTTGTTCAATCTTTTGAACAGCTGCAGTCCAACCCAATTGAACAACACAATTTTTCTTTTGTGTGATTGCTCTTCACTAATATTAGCCCCATTTTTCTTTTGTTCTTTATTTTGTTTTATTTTCGTGGCATGAAGTACACTACTTTTATGAGGATAAAGAATTTATGGATTCTATTGAAAGGAGTTAATACCATTAACGTTGTTATCTTTAACAGGACAACTTTTTGATGATATATTCTTTTTCAAGAAAAGGGACACAATTATTTATATACCACTTTACTACATTGTTTTCTGTTGTACATGATACTGATTGATAATCTTAAAATACCATGCTAGTTCCACCCTTCCTAGTTATAATCTTCTCTATCTATAACAAATAATACTATGGGTATACTTTTTCTATTGACATGTTCAACTTCTTCCACCATCCCTGCTCTTAAGGAGTATTGGGCCTCCCTCTATTTATCACAAAACTGTGTAATAACAACAAAATTTTGTTTTCAAATGGAGGATAGGGGGTCTCATTATGAGCCAGCCTACCAAGGAAAATTTTAAGGATGGAAAATTTTCTTGAAGTTTAAAAACATTGGCGAATCTCACTAATCCCTAATATGCAAACTATAAAATGTTTATTGATATATTTGTAAAATTATTCAAATTTATAATGATTTTATATATAGTCTCTATATAATGTTGGCGATTTCAAGGTAAAATAATTTGATATTATAAAATTTGGGCGAATCGTCTTCTAGAAAAATTGGAAATTAGCGAATTGTTTTTGTGGAAAAATCATGGAAAATTAGCCCACTGGGCGAACATTAGCCCCTAAAATTTTCCATGCAGCCTACCATGTTCATAAGGATGTAGCAAAGTGACATTCCCATTATCGCCACCACACCAGGGATATGATCCATTGGATAAACAAAATATACTTGGAACAGGAGGTCTCAACACAAGTCAGCCTGATCACTTTTGCTACATCTTAGTGAATGGCAGTGTGGTTATCTGGTTACCACGCCAACACACTGATCTCTTCTCTAGAACAACATTGGAACTCTCCATTTATAAATTGAGGATCCTCGCTCATACGGGTTATAAAGCAACCCTGCCAAGGCTATGGACGCCTACTCGTAGCAGAGGCTCTGCTTATGGTATTGAAGTTATATATTATCGCCAATTATTACTATGATACCCTCTTCTTATTCTTTCTTTTTATCAAAGAAATTATTTCCTTAATTTTCCCCTGTTTAGAACCTTTATGCATGAGATAATGCTTTCCGATCAAGCGTATCATTCTTGGCTAGAATACCGTCAACAAATCGTCTTTTTGGCATATTGTTGTCCTTTTCTTTTTCGCATAACTTACCATCAATCCAAAGCATCCTATATCTTATTCATAACTATATTTACACACTCTGCACTCATTATAGCCATACCTCTTGTTGTACTATCATTGATATGCATACTCTGCTTCACTTACTATTGTACAGTTCATTCCCTTGCCTTGCCGTTAGAACAACACTTTCCCTGTCTACTCAATCGTAGGCAACCTCTCTTTTTAAGGAGGGGGAAGGATTCCCTTTATGCCTTTGTATGCACTATATTTATTCCGCTTATTGAACCTTATATGTTGCTATGATATCCATGATTGAATGACATGTGGCAATATGATAGTCCAAGAATTAATATGATTAATTATCATGGACATTTCGCTTGACATTATGGAATTTAGTTGTTATGTCTACTTGCTGTTCCATTTTTACCAAAGCAATTGTTGTTCTCTACTGCATTTTTCTGTTGTGTTAATCTTTGAAATTGTAGGGCGAATATTAAAAGAATCTGAGCATTATGGGTGGAAAATTAGTTCGTCGAGAACCCTTAGTGTTGGAGATTTCTACCAAAGTCAGGGAAATTCTAGTGCATGCAGGATGGATATCATATTTCACCAGACTTCAGGCCCCTAGTGAAGAAATTGCTATTGAGTTTTTACAACACTTACAAGATGGGCAGTCCACAGTAAAAAGTGTAAGAATAACAGTATCAGAGGCTATGACAACTGAATTTTCTGGGCTACCAGCAAAAGGAGCAGTATGGCCTAAAAAGCACATAATGTTGCATGATGCGGTGGAGATTTTCAAAGTCACACGCGAAGAATTAACCCGAAAAGGAAAGGGCATTCAACCGTCCTCTCTGGGAGAACCATGGTGTGAATTGGCAAGTGTCGTCCAAAAGTACATCACTTGTGATGGTCGACGGGATGTGGTAAAACCACGAAAACTTAAACTCGTAGCTGTTTTAAAGTAGAAGCTTACTGTCAATTTACCATTTTTCTTAAATTCATTATTACATGACACAGCTGATAGAATAAGACGAGCTAGACATCCTGAGACTGTAGTTAGTCATCATGGTTTGATCAAACTGATTGTTAGTCACATCCTTGCCCATCGAAATTTAATTTGGGATAATTTTACAGTGCCACTAGAGATAAGGACAAACCCAGTAGTCCAAACCCCTGCAACCGTGGAAATTGAACATTGGAACCTTGTTCCAAAGAGGAAACAAACTAATCATACAGCAATAGGACCCCATAAGCAAAAGTGTTCAGTGAGGCTAAACCCAATTTAGATGACTTCCATAGATCATGTTAGTGTAAGTATCTTCATACTTCATCAAGGATCAAATTTGCTCTTTGGATTTTCATTTTAGGGGGCTCATACTGAAAATTCTTACATCATTTCATTAGGTCATGTCAAACCGATCCACTGATGGTTGTCTTCTCTTCAGAAAATCTAATTTCTCCCTCCTAGAGTACACTTTCTGACCCTTCCTCGGGTTGTCTTCAGTTATGGTTTCATGGTCAATTTGCAATCATGCTTTCATTAGGTCATAGGGCATGTTTCATTAGGTCTTAGGGTTTCATTTCCAAGGTCAATAGCATGATTTAAAAGTGTAAATAAAGGGCAGCAAGGGTATGAGGATGATAAATAAGTCAAGTATGATGGCTAGCAAGTCATAGCCACTATATAATTATCTTTTAAACTAATGTAATTTTCATCTCAAAAAATATGTTTTTGAGGTGAAAATAGAGTATTTGGAGTTAATTCATATTTCTTATGTAATTTTTAGTCACTTTATGTAATAAATGATCCTAACTGCACCAAAGCATCTCTCCTTGCTACAAGACAAAGAAACACTACAAAAATCAGTTCAAGTTGAGAATTATCCACCTGAAAAGAAACAAAGAAGCAAAGGCATTAAAAATAGAGTTTTGAAAAAGGTCAAGAAACATTAGAAAGTGGGTTTTTCAAGTAAAAAATCAAAATCTACTCCTATATAAGGTCTCACATTTCATTTTCAAGTTCATCATTCTCATTTGGCAAAGAAGGAGTCAAAAAGTGAGGAAAAGAGGAAAGGTTGAGTGATTTTTGGGCAAAGGAGAAGTGGCGTTGAGCTTCTAGAGGTTGGCGTTGCGCGTTTGGAGCAGTGGTGAAGTGGCATTGTGCTTCTATAGTTTGGCGTTGTATGTTTTAGGCAGGAGATTTTGTGTTGCATGTTGAGAGGTTGGTGTTGCACATGTGGGATCAACACTATGTGTTTGGAGGTTTCTACACCGCAAATTTACACTGCGGTGCACATTGAGAGGTGGCATTGTGCGTCTGTGGTTGGCATTGCACGTCGGGAAGAAAGACCAGAAAGCCTCTAAACTTCATAAATACTTCCAAACAACCCTTTCATCTCTCAAACAAGTGAGTGCACTCCCTCTACCTCATCATTAGAGTTTCAATTGCAAGTTTTGAAGGAATTTACCATGCCAAATATGAAATCCTAGTTTCTCCCTCCATGACATTCTAGAAACCCTAATCCCCTCTATTTTTACCACCACTTATCACTAAACCCTAAACCCCTTCCATACATCACTCCATAACATCTATACCCCCTTATCCTTTATCCCACAAGTTATATTTCAAAAAGGGCCTAAACCCCTCTCCCTCACTTTCATAATTCATATCCTTCCCTTCATTTTCTAGTCTACCAAAATACCTCATAAGGTCATCTCCCATCCCCTCACTCCTAAACCACTCTTACTCATTCCCTTTATCCCTTTTCTTGGAGTGTACAACCTCAAACCTTGCAAACATGGACAGAGAAGACCGAGACTATGAGGAGGAGGAAAACACAGGCGGTGACAGTTCGATAGATAGATCTTGGCATCGAAGAAAACCACACAAGGGAGGTAGAATTATTAGGGAGGAGCCATCAAACCTCAGAGAACTGCAGGCCTCTCAGTTAGCTGTCACTTGTTTCAGACATCAAGGGTGCTATGAGTTCTGTGAGCAGGTAGAGAGAATTCAACACCACCCTGAGCTCACCAGACTTTTTGTAGCCCATCTTCAGGACAACAAGGTGACTCTTGCTGGGGTGAAATTTATAGTTTCACCTTCCATTATTGCGGATGCAACCAGGATTGTGAATGTAGGGGTGAAGTAGTACAAGACACAAGACCTAAATGAAAATTCTTATGAACCTTATATCAAACCCAAGTACAGAAATGAGGCAAAAAGACTTTTTCCTTTCAGATTCCTTGAGGACAAGTATGCCCCCATGATGAAAATCATCATGAAATATTTCACTTATGAGGGAAGATTTTCCAGGATGTACACCTATCACATCAGGCTTCTTATGCATTTTACCAGGGTGAGGATGTTAAACCTCTCTTACTTCATGTTCAAGAATATTGAGAAGATGGCCCATTTTGTGTAGAAAAATCCATACCCTCAGTAGATGAGCAATCTCTATCATTATTCCCTGATCAAGATGATTGTGCTTCATCATCTTAGCCTCCTCAACATCTCTTGGGAAACATTTATTGCTCATGACATCTTCAGGGGTCCTCAAATTCCTCCACCAGTGTCTCAAGAATCAGGGGGACCTTCTAGCAGTGCTCAAGTGAAAACATATGAGGAGGCCAAAGAGACTAGAGCTACTGAGGTGCCTGAGGCTTGCATGACATATCAGAGGGGCACAAGGAGATTGTTTGCAGCTGATAGGCAAGTTTTTGCTCAACAAGTTGTGGAAGGGGCTTTGTCTTCTTCATCAACACAATGGGTACATGTGCAGCAGCTGCACATAGGGAAGGAAAATATGCCAGAGGAAATTTTTGATGATGAGGAGAAAGAGAGAGACTTTGATTTGACAGAGCATGATGAGCTGGAGCAACATTATACTCATCATGGCGTGGAAATAATTGACTTAGAGGCTCAGGATGAAGAAACAATAAAGGACATCATCAGGCAGGAAAAGGAGGCTCAAGTCCAAGTTTTGATGGACAATTTAGAGAGGGCCAAGTATGTCATCACATATTTGGAACAAGAGAACAAGTAGTTGAGTGACAAGCAGGTCCTCATGGAGCTAGAACTTCTCAAGGTAAAACGACAAGTTGAAAAGGAGGCACTGGTCACTTTGTCTCTTATTGAGAAGGAAATTGAGGATGGTAGAGAGACTTGGCTTGAGAGGGTCAATTTTCACCTAGAGAAGTTGTTGTAGAAGGCCAATAGGGATAGTCAGATGATCAAGCACACGACCTACCATTACAAGACCCGAAACAAAATTTGCAACATGAAGGTCAAAAAGATGAAAGCTAGGCTAAGGCTTGCTTGTTGAAGCTTCCTTGTCTCATCAAGATGCTTGATGGTGGTGTTGTTCACCAATTTTGGTCAGGTTTGGAGAAGATTTTGTCTTTTGCAAATTTTGGAAATTACACATACAGAAAATCTGGCTCAATGTGCAGTGTCACTAGCGCTGTGCTTTTGCTAGGGACACCCAATGCATAAATGGCTTGAACTTTTGGATTCAAAGTGATGAGTACATGCACCCTAGTTATTTTCTATGTTTTTGGGGCAGAACTGGTCCACCAAAAGGTCACAAAACACCCTAAAAATCACATTTCTACCACTTTTTGGACACACAAAAGCAATCTTGGGAGAATCAACTTTTGAGGGGTCAAATGAGATTCAAATGAAGAAATGCCAGATGTTTTAGAAATTAGACTTAATGATATTTCTAATGAGCTATCATGAGCTCAATTGGATGTCGGGAAGGCCTCCAAAAGGGACCTTGTTGAGGGATTTTATCCCCTAGGACTTTTGGGTGGAACCCTAGCAGACTGAAAGTTGTCTAAACCAAGAAACATGCACACACACAGTCATTATGCTAGAAAAAGCTATTTCTAAATTAATAAGGACGTACCTCAGGTCCTACATTCGGGTAGTTCCTCAAGGGTCCAAACCCTTCTTCACGTCCCTTTCGCTCCTTTGCCCTGCA
>APFE030775593.1:0-11469 GCA_000404065.3 Pinus taeda
GGTTGGTCTCCCTGATCGACTTCTAAATTGTATAGTTAGGAACTTGCATGCAGCGTGATTGATTGTTGCTAGACCCCTGTGGGGCTAGTGGGATCCACCTCTGTCCGCAGAGGGGATTTACCTTCGCAACAATGCTTATTCTTGAATGGAAATGGGAAACCATATCCATCGATTTCATTACCAGAATGCCCAAGTCTAAAAGGAAAAATGACTCGATAATGGTGGTAGTGGAAAAATTAAGCAAATCTTCTCATTTCATACCAATACAGTAAACTTATAGAGTAGTACAAATTGCTAAAATTTTTATGCAAAATTTTAAGTTGCATGGAGTACCCAAAATGATCACTTCCAACCGTGATGTGAAATTTACATCAGCATTTTGGAAAGCTCTATTTAAAGGATTAGGCATGCAACTACACTTTAACACTTCTTATCATCCTCAAATGGATGGGCAGATGGAACGAGTATACCAAGTAGTCGAAGACATGTTGTGGGCTTATGTAATGCAATAACCATTAAAATGGGAGGACTACCTGTACTTGGTAGAATTTACGTATAACAATGGGTATCATACATCCTTACAGATGAGTCCCTTTGAAGTGCTATACAGGTGTAAGTGCAGAACACCCTTGAGTTGGAGCGATCTAGAGGACAAACTAATGTTAGGGCCAGATATGTTAGAGGAAATAGAAGAGATGGTTAAAAAGGTACGAGCTAATTCGAAAGTTGCTCAAGACCGGAAAAAGAGCTTTGTTGATAGGAAAAGAAGTTTCCAGGAATTCCAAGTGGGGGATCACGTTTACGTCTGGGTACAAGCCAAGAAAATCACCTTGCAATGGATCGGATGTGCTAAACTAACACCCTGATTCTGTGGCCCTTTCTAAATTTTAGCTCGAATCATACCAGTGGCTTATCAACTTGCCTTACCTAGGCATGTTTGTGTGCACAATGCTTTTCACGTTTTTTACTTAAGAAATACATTTATGATGCTAACCACATAATCAATTGGTAAGACATTTAGGTCAAACCAGAAGGCGAGTTCTTGGTTGAGCCCTTGGTTATACTCGATTGGAGAGAAGTAACGTTGTGGAAACAACTTATCACCCAGGTTAAAGTGCAATAACAACACTATGGGCCGGAGGAGGCTACCTTGGAAGGTGAGTAGGTTATGAAGGAGACCTTTTTGGGTTTATTCTCAAAAGGAAAACATCATAACAATGTTACATCTTTGGGGGAAGATGTGATATCCCTAGACAATGTAAATATTTAAATCACTGCAGACAAACAAAATTGGTTATTATTTTAAAGTTATAAAATAACTTTTCTTGAATTAGTTTAAAAAAAAGTAAAATAACAATTATCTATAAATATTATTTTACATGTTGAAGTAGTTAGGTTTGACAATTACCTATCCCTAAATGATCTCTTGAGGATTTATTCAAGAAAGATAAAGAGGATAGGGGTATCTAAGATCAAGGAGAATGATGAGAAAATGGTAAATCTACGCTGAAATGTCAAGTAGTTTTATGTGGCTATGTCTGGCTTGGACCAAATAGCAGTGAGATTGTGAGTTCTCATAGAAAAGGAAGAAAGTTCTTGTATTCAGGAACAACTCGGGGGGAGACTAACTGGCATAATAGTCTCAAGTTTGGGAGGCAAAGAAATAAGAAGCAAGGTTTGGTTATAGACCGAAACAGGAATACATCTGGGAGACAATGGTCTAGATAAGTGAAAATTCCTCATGTTTAATAGTTAGACATTATTCCTGTATGTTGATATAATCTATGCATGTTAATCACTACCAGAAGATAGAAATGGACTAGTTAATTTATCGTATTTGCATGAAGAGTCCATAATTAGATATTTCATGCATCTAGGCAAAGGAAAGAATACCTGGTACTCAGTAAAAAGGGCATAAGAAAATACAGTAAACCATAACTAGAAAACTGACAGAGGTTTGTAAGAAAATTATCATGGTAATAAGATAAACTAGATAGCACAGTTTAAATATTTATACACTAATTAGAATGCCAAATCTCTTGAGTAAAAAGGAAAATCCCGAGTACTCAGGTATTAATTTCCAAGGAGTACTTCGGTACCAACTAAACCCTGAATACAGGGACAAAATGAACAACTTAATTCAAATAAATGATAAAGGAAAATGTTTACATTAAAATCATAGATAAGAAAGTATTACAAATACTGGCCTATCTATATAAACCAAGTAAGCAACTGAGAGAGCTATAATAGAAGCCATCATTTATACAAGCACTGAAAAGAGTTACGACAGTAAACTCCGAGGATTCATCCTCTGTAATTTTCAAACCCTAACTGCTGGAAAAACAGGGCATACAACTTCTCTAGTGCTATTCCAAATGTGCAAGCCATATAGAGATTACAACTTCATTCGACTAACGGAATGCAACTTTAAACATGATAAAACCCACAAAGAGATACTGCGGGAAGCAATACATATGAAGAACCGCAATTTATTCATAATGGCAATATGACTGTCCAAATAGTCTTCGAGAAAAGAAGTTAACCGAGTTGGGCTAGGGATTGAATTCAACCAACCCTCGACATTATATACAAACACTGAATCGCCTGCCTACAGGATGACATTAACCAAAATAACTATAGGAAACTGTTAAAAAATGCTAGAGGGCCGCATAAAATCCCTTAGCAGCTACCAAATGTATAAAACTTTCCAACGACAATAATGTTTCAGTAAAATCACTGATAAATACAGTCACAACAAATATTTGATACTTCAAACTCTTTATAGAGCTGAAACCATAAACAACGCAAGTACTTGCAGAGAACCATAAACAATGTAAGTACTTGGATATGGATGAGACTTCCTTTACTGCGTTTGAAGAGCCGAACGAGGGTTCCATCCAGTGCTTCGTCCAATGCTTTATCTTTGCAAGAAACCCCCACCCCAGCAGGGAGGAGAATTGAAGGTTAAAATCATAAACAACAACAAAATAAGGATTGAGGAAAAACCATAGCAGATGAAACTACTTAGAAATAGTACCTACTCTAACTCGGCAATAGAATCTTTCCACTGTAGAAGTCTGCGCCATGAAACCCAAATCACTTGATAAGTTAGCCAAGTGTTTAGATAACTTAAACCAACCACTATAAACAATTTTGGAGCAACAATTCAAGCAACCAGCGAATGACGGGAATACCTGAGCGAGAAGGAAAACCCCCAGAGAGTATGCCAGAGCCATTACTAGAAGAGGGTAAAAGGAAAGGGTAATCACACCAAACCAGAGGCATAGAACCCCAAGGTTCTCCTCCACCTTCCAATCCCAAATGACGACCAAAGACTGTTGATTCAGAGTAAATCCCGAAGCCATCGTTGGAGCGGTACAACATTAAAGACTCTAGCAAGGTGCCACCTCCACTTAGGCCGAGGAATAGCCAACTAGTTAATGTGAAGTGGGAGGTCAAATAAGTGAAGAATTAATGCACTCAGAAATCTAGACAGTCCTCGAGCGCTGAGTAAACACATAGAGTATTGTTTAATTAAATTGAAAATGTGAGAATGACAAGTGGCCTGTGACTCGGCAAAGAACTCTCTAGTGTATAACCTTAACACCCTACGTCATGGATTGATGGAATCATAATCAACACGATTGTATATGAATTGTAATAAAAGTCAATGTTTTTTTTTTTTTTTTTTTCTACGCAAAGGCTAAGCTAAATTATATTAAAAAAGGAGAAAATATATACAAGAGGGCGAAACCTCTGAGAGCGCCATTGTAGTGTGCAGCTCTCTATCAAATTGTCAACAAAAATGTCAATTCCACTAAGGCGAGTGCCTCTTACTATGAAAGGGTACCAGAGTAGAGAGTTCATGCTCAAAATGTATCATTACATAACATAAAATTTCTTGAATGCTGAAGATAAGAGAGATCATTTCTGAGGGGGTTTTCTGCACCCAGGATTCCGTTTCTAGAATCGAGTTTGCAGGTCCTGTGTCCGCGACCATTCAAACAGGCTTCAACATCTGAGCTGGAACCATAAACTGCAACCGTAACCTCTGTACATCCGCTACCAAAACCACGACCAGACCAGACCAGACGGGCAGTAACCAAACATACATAAACTAACGAACATAATTCCGCACCCAACTGAACGCGTCCCAACGAACAAGACCACCACCGTGACCAGACATTTCCAAAAAACTCGACCTTCAAAATAGTAGAGATTTTCCAGTAGGTTACAAGCATACCTTCAAAAAACAAGCAGGTGAAGACCGCTTACTTGTCATAGTCCGGCTTATAAACTTTAAACTCGTCCAGAGGCTCCCAAGAGATCTCCATTCCCTCTGGAACATCCTCCAACTTCATGCCGGGTGGTAGTATTGGGTACAGGGTGTTGGCATGATGGAAGTCTGGCAGCTTGGGCTCGCCGTGCTTCTGAGGAGCTGAGGTGGTAGCGGCTGCTTGTTCCTGAAGACTCCTTGGCTTATCTTGGGCCATTACGGGCTCATTCAAGTCCAACATACTGCCAATTTCCGCCCTGGCTTCAACTTGCTCCTCTGTGGGAGCCGGCGAGCTCTCAGCAACCAAATTGCTTGGAGATGAAGGGGCATATGATCTATCCTCCCTTCGCCCACTTGGCGATGAAATGTTAGAGCTCCCAGGTAAGTGCTCCTCCGAGGTGCCCTCCGCCCCATCTTCTTCCTCGAAGATGATCGTTATCAGTGCCGAAATAACAGGCCTATTGGTTCGGCGATTGTAATGAAACCTGGCCGACTGAACCGAGTTGAAAATTGACTGCCCTGAGTCCTCTGTTCTGTTAGATGAAGGGGAAGCACAATTCAGGGGAGAAATTCTCCTTGGACTGCGATTTCCCTGCCTACCAGCCCCGCTTCTTTGGCCCTGATGGCGCCCCCGATGTGGTGTGGCCCTGTATCTGGGAGCCATGCTGATAAATCAATGAATCAAGGATGAAAACAACCCTGTAAATCTCTGAACCATGCACCAGGCAAGATGCTCAGTGTCGCCACCTCTAGAGTGCCCCCCCGAGTGTTTCCCCTGGCCAACAATTACACTCAGAAACAGATAAGCTGGGAGCGGGGACAATTGCCTGCAAATGGGCATTAACTCAGACCCTTCCTTCTCACCAAGCGCCGGAAATGGAACCGAGTCGAATGACTGCTCGTCCTCCTTCGCCATCCTGATATGCTTTGAGCTGCTGTCCTGAACTCGACGCAGCAATGAAGAGCATTGAATGCTCTTCCCTTCCGGCGGCCAACGTTTAATGGCATTCATTGTAATTGCCTCTTCCGAGAGTGAGACAGTTGCCCATCGCTCTCCCGCGTGGAAGATTGTTAATTCGATTCATAGCAGGACAGGCACCCGCATCCGGGTGTTCTTCATCTCTGATTTGCATATCATTAGTGAGGATATTCTTGAAGGTGTTAAGTTCTGTGTCAGAGGCTGATCCCTGCAGAGATCCTTCGAAGAATTCCTCTCCCCTGTCCACTCCTAAATTGGCTAGAAAGTCAGCTAATTTGTTCCCTTCTCTCCTGATATGTGTAAAGGATAATGCATTGTGATTTCGAAGCCAAGTTTGGAGAGTCTCGAGTCTGGTGGCTAATCTCCAACTGTTACTCACCTTATGGACTTCCTTGCCCTGTTGGATCTTTGAAATCATATTTATTATGATCTGAGAATCTCCTTCCACGATGAGAGGAGTTAGCCTTTGAGTGTATGCAATCTTGAGTCCTCTCCAGAGGCCTTCCAGTTCTGCTGCGTTATTGGTGTTCCAACCTATTGAGCCATAATAAATCGTGAGTGGTTGGCCTTGAGAATTTCTTATAACACCTCCATAGCCTGTGTTGCCTGGATTTCCTTTTGATGCTCCATCAAAGTTGAGCAAATAGGTGTTCAGAGGAGGAGGAGTCCACCTGGATGGGGAAACTTGATGAATGACCGAATTAACTTGAGTGACCTGGGGAGAGTGAAGGTTGATTTTCCAGTTGCTCCATATGCTTTGTTCCTGTTGGTTGGTGGGAAAATCCTCGGAATCCCAGTGCTTAATAGACAGAGTTTCTTGTATGTTGTTGTGAATGATTTTCCAGACTTCTTCCATCGGTAAGGTTTGATCCCTGAATATCCTTCGATTCCTCTCTTTCCAAATATTCCAAATCACAATCCCTGGGGCGATTTGCCAAAGTGTGTTGAGAATTTTACTTTGGTAAGGCGTTTGGGGCCAGGTTCGAAGCGTGTTGAGGATGTCTCCCTGCACTCTGCCTTCTTTGCGACTTCGGAAAGAGACTTTTTCCCAAATGTGCCTGCTCAAAGGACAGACTAACATCAGGTGAGCAGCGGATTCCTCATCCATTTTGCAATTGAAGCACATAGAGGGACCTGCAAATTTCCTTTTTCTAAGATTGTCCCATGTAAGGATTCTGTTATGAGCCAGAAGCCAAAGGAAGGTCGATATTTTTGGCCAAATTGGCGGCTTCCATATTTTTTCCCACACTTTATCCTTGTTGAGTCGATCTTTTAAAAGGATTCTGTAAGCCTCCTTGGCCGTGAATATACCTTTCTCTTCGTATCCCCACCTTAGTTTGTCCTCCCCTGCTTCCTTGAGAATCTTTCTTTTCTTTAGTTCCGCTGAGAGCGAGAGTTGGATGGCCTCCGTGCTGTCTGGTATAATTTGGTTTATTGGTTTCCATTCCCTGTGGTCTGAATTCGTATTGAGATTCCAGAATTTGTTGACCTTGTCCATGTGATTCATGTCCTGATCTTGGAGTCCTTGGATAAGAGTTTTTAAAGTGGGCAGTTGCTGCCAGGAATCTGTCCAAAATCTTGCAAGGCTGCCTTCCTTTACCTCCCAGAAGCTGTGGTTTTGTATTAGTTCTCTGTGCTTGATAACAGAATTCCACATTGCTGAACCTTTGCTCATTTCCGTCATTCGTATTATTTCCTCCAGAGGCAAGTTGCTGGCGTATTTGGCATTCCATAATCGAGCCCATGGAGTGTCCGGGTGGGTTAACCATTTCCACCAGATTTTTTCTCCCATGACTGAGTTGCTATGTTCCGGATCCCTGAGTCCTATTCCTCCTGCTATTTTTGGGGTGCAGGCTTTCTCCCATTTCACTAATGCCCATTTCCTGTTAGGTCCCGAACTGCCCCAAAGGAAATTACGTTAGAGCTGTCTAATTGCCTTCAGCACCCATTTTGGCGCTGCCATTAAAGAGAATAGATAAAGCGGCATGGATTGAAGCACCGCTTTGATGAGCACAATTCTGCTTGCCATGTTCAAGGCTCTGTGTGTCCATTGGAATAATTTTGCTTCCAGTTTTTCAAGAACGTTGGTCCATGATGAGTGCTTTAGTGTCGACACAATTAGAGGTGCGCCCAGGTATTTGGAAGGCAAGGAAGCAACAGAGAAGCCTATGAAGCGCGCTATGGCACGTTGAGTAATGGGGGGGGTATTGAAGAAGAAGATTTGAGATTTCACTTTATTTATGAGGGCACCAGAGGCTTTGGAAAAAGTTTCAAGAATGGAGATTAAGGAGCGGGCTTCTTGAATAGAGGAGTGCCCAAATAGCATGTTGTCATCAACAAATTGTTGATGGGAGGTAATGGGTGCTTGATGGAAGGAAATACCTTTGAGTTGTCCATCTGAAATTGCTGCTTTTATGCTTCGACCTAATCCTTCCGCCAAGATAACAAACAGAAAGGGTGATAGAGGATCTCCTTGGCGGATACCTATGGATGGGTGAAAGGTGGAAGAAGGAATGCCATTTACGAGGATAGAGTAAAAAGTGGAGGAGATGAGGCTGCTTATCCATCATATCCAAGCCGCATCAAAACCAAAAGCTTGCAAGATTTTTTGCATGTATTCCCAACAAATGCTATCAAATGCTTTAGATAGATCGATTTTAAGAAGCATACCTGGTTTCTTCATTTGCTTGAGGGAATGGATGATTTCATGGGTGAGAATGATCCCATCCGTAATTTGTCACCCCTCCACATATCCTGATTGTTCTGGCGAGATGATTAGCGGTAGCATTGGTTTCAACCGAAGCGCCACTACCTTTGATACAATCTTATAAATAATGTGGCACAGGGCAATAGGTCTGAATTTTTCTGGAGAATTGGAATTTTCAGATTTCGGAATTAGAGCGATGAAAGTTGCATTTAATCCCGGGTACATCCACCTCATGGATCTCGATTCTTCAACCAGTTGTCAGACTTCCCATTTAATCAGCTCCCAGAAGTGTTGAAAGAAATTTGAAGTAAAGCCATCAGGACCGGGGGCTTTGCCTGCCTTTAATAGATTAACCGCAACCTCGACCTCCTCTAAACTGATAGGCTTAAGGAGCAAAGTGTTGTGTTCCTCTGTTATCAGACGTGGGATATTGCTTAAGATATTTTCGATCTCCTCGGTTCTGTTGATGTTAGGTTCCTGAGACATTGTCTTGAAGTACTGTAAGAATTCTTGTTCTATACCTGCCTCAGTCTCAATTTTTTCCCCTTGAGCGTTGCTGAGTTGGGAGATTTGATTATGCATTCGCCTTTGCACTGTAGTTTTATGGAAGAACTTGGTGTTATTCTCCCCTTCCTTTAGCCAGCGGATGCGTGATTTCTGTCGCCATAGTATCTCCTCCTGCAGATCCCGTTCTAATAATTTTTGTTCCGCTTTCTGTTCTTTATGCATTAGCTCTTTTGATCTCCCCTCCATGATAATTTTATGTTGAATCTGTTTGATCTCTTGAATGAGGATCTCCTTCTCATTGAGGATATTACCAAAGGTGTTTTTGTTCCATTTTTTTATTTCTCCTTTGAGAAATTTTAGTTTAAGTTGGAATCTTGCCATTTTTGTGGGCGCCAGCGGGTTGCATGTTTGCCAAGTCGTCTGGATGAATTCGTTGAATTCTGGATGAGACAACCAGAATGCTTCGAATCGGAAAGGCCTGTTTATGCTTATTCCAGGCCTATTCCACTGCAGTGCAATTGGCCAATGATCTGATCCAGAGAAAGGAACAATGTGGGCTAAAAATTCGCCTCCTGTGTGTACAGCATTGTCGGATATTAGAAATCGATCCAGTCGAGAGGAAATTTGCATTGGATTAACTCTCTTGTTGGTCCATGTATACAAGCCGTTGGAGGTGGAAACGTCAATCAGCCAGTTGTTGTTGATGAAGTCTTTGAGAAGGGAGCCATCTCTGTTGATCCTACATCTCCCTCCTTGCTTTTCCTCTAGAGATGCGATCATATTGAAGTCCCCGCCGGCTAGCCAGAGAGGATAAGATCTGTCAAAATTGAGATGTGAGATTGTGTCTAAAATTTCCTCCTTCTTCTGAGATTCTTGTGGGAAGTAGACATTAGTGATATGTCCATATATATTCGTGCCCATAAGGTGAAATATTGCTTGAATGAAATGTTTGTTTGCATGAATATTTTGTAATTGGATTTTACTGGCATCCCAGAGAATTGCCAATCCACCTGAAGCTCCTTGAGCCTCTACCGTTGTGACCTTCGCTCCTGGCCAAGCCTTTGCAGCAGTTTTTTCCAGGAATGTCAAGTTTCATTTTGTTTCTTGTAAGAATAGAATTGTTGGTTTCTCTTCCATGATCAATTTTTTTAGAAGTTTCCCTTTCCTGGGGCCATTTAGCCCTCTGATGTTCCATGATATTAGCTTCATTGGGACAGTTTGGGGTTGGAGTTGTAGTACTTGGTGAGTTTGGCATATCTGCCGGACTCAACCAGGACTTCTCCAATCTTGATTGTCCTTTCTAGAGTCGATTTACGACCTCTTTTTTTGTTGTCTTTAGAGTAAAATTTGCCGTCCCATTGGCTTCCTTTTTGCACTCCTAAAGAATATTTCTTTTGAGCTTTGCTCAGGACTTCTACTAGGTTGTCAACCTGCTTATCAGTGATTTTGTCAAATTTACCTGTTTTACAGGCTTGTTCGAGGCCCAAGATATCAAGCTCCCCAATGTCTATATTCTCACCGTCTTCCTCCATTATTTGCGGCTCTTGTGTGCTTTCTTCAGTTTCCTTACCTTTTTCCTGTCTAGTACTATTGTTATCTATCTCCATTTCTGGGTTGTTCCAGATTTCCGAGCTCGTTGCCTTCTTTTTACCTTCGAGCTGATCTTTTTGTGCCATTGACTTTGAAGCGGGTTTTGTGCTTTTTTCCGCCATGACCTCGTCCTGGTCCTCTGTATTTGCTAAGGTGTCAAAGCTATTGCTGGTGGAGGGCTTGGACTTCTCTTCTGGCATTCGCTTAGGAGGATTTGTGGCTTTTTTGTTGCCTCTTCTTCGATTTGGGACTTTAGTGAATCCATCCTGTGACTGTTGTGCTTGATTGTTTTGGACTGGAGGCTTGATGTTCAAAGGGCAATCTCGGAAAAGATGTCCTATGACATGGCATTTTCTGCAACGAAAAGGCACATGTTCGTAATCTATTAGTTGGATCCAGTCTTGGTCCTCATGAAAGAGCCTCATCGTGTCCGGCAACGGTTGCTTCAGGTCCATATAAACGCAAATCCTTGCATATGAGGCATAGGTAGTGTGTCAGACAGCTTTAGTTTCTTCTGCAACCTTAACGAAGTCTCCTAAAGCCGAGCCAATGGATTTAAGAGAGTCTTCCCCCCAATATTCCCAGGGTAAAGAGTATAATCTGATCCAAACTGGTGCATAGCTGAGATCTTCCTTGTCTGGATTAAAACGAGCAACCCATTCCCGAAGGAATAGCCCAGCTGAGTTGAAGAAGTAAAGTCCTCCTTAAAATACTCTGTTTCTATCTTCTAGGAAGTTAAAGATAGCTGTAAAAAAACCTTTTGGCCCTAGAATTAGGGTTATTTCTCCTTTTGGACGCCAAACGATGTTGATCCAGTTTCTCAAAGCTTTTTCTGTCGGCCAGAGCCCTATAAATTTTCCTATGAGGGCATGGTCTCTCATATATTGGATTCTTGCGTTAATACGATGGCTAGGTAGTTCTACTTCTGGCCTGTGAGCAGCAACAGGCTTACACGTAGAGGAACTTACCTTTGGAGTTTCATGTTGATCTTGATCGCCGTGGATCTTCTGTGATTTCTCAGCGTCAGATCCGTCCGCTTCCTGATCGTCATTAGCTCTCACCTCGGGTCCTTGCTGGCTTTGATCGGTTGGCAGCCCGTCCTCTTCCGCCCCAGAGGGGGAAGCCATTTTACTGTGTGCCCAGTCCCTCCGCCGGACGCCCTGTGGATCCTGTCAGGTCTGGCGAAGCCTGCCGTTGCAGGAAAACTACAGAAACCCTAGCAGGTTCAAAGCGCCCGTCTAAAAAAATTATTATTATTTTTTAATTATTACACAAAGAATTAAAAAAATACAGTTTTGTTTATTTAAAACTTATTCTTCCCTAAAATAATTTTAAAAACTTTTAAATAAATATACACAATTTCCTTCCTTATTTTATTATGTTGTAGTTATTTTATTGTTATTTTTTAAT
>APFE030775597.1:0-29877 GCA_000404065.3 Pinus taeda
TTTTTTTTTTTTTTTTTTTTTTTTTTTTTTTTTTTTTTTTTTTTTTTTTTAAGAAATTGGCTGCCTAGTTACACTTCCCCGACAACGGCGCCAAAATGTTTGGTCAATTTAGTGTGTCCAAAATTGCTACATTAATTTGTCAATCCGGGATTCGTAAGCTAACGAAGTGTGGCGCATTATATGTGCAAGATAACCTATTTCTTACTTTTTTCGTTTTTGATTTTTATTTTGTTTTGGGAGGTTTTATCTTGGTTTATGAAATTCAAATTCTGAAGTTTCTAGAAGGCAAGTATGGTTATAAGTTTTAAGGCAATTATGTCCTTTGTAAATATTCCCAAAACTTAACACTTCAGAAAATAGACTATAGTGGAGAATAACACTTGAATTAAAAATGAAAAGATACTGCTAATTAAAACAAGTAATTCATGAACTACTAATTATGAAACTATCATCTCTACTGCTGTCTAAATTCAGAAAACTAATTTAAGCTACTGTACTCAAGGAAATCAAAGATTGCAGAGAAAGTAAAACTAGAATCAAATTACATAATCCATATTTCGATCCCTTGCCAGTAGTCTCGCTATGGCTTTCGGAGGTAACTGTTAATGGAATGAGCAATCCAATTATCTAATTGCAGAAAAGTAAACTAAAATCAAATTACAACATTCATCTTTCAATCGCTCGCCAGTAGTTTCGCTATAGTTTTCGGAGGTAACTGTCAATGAAATGAGTAATTCAATTATCTAATTACAGAAAAGTAAACTAAAATTAAATCACAACATCCATATTTCAATCCCTCGCCAGTAGTCTCGCTATGGCTTTCGGAGGTAACTGTCAATGAAATGAGTAATTCAATTATCTAATTGCAGAAAAGAAAACTAAAATCAATTCACAACATTCATATTTCAATCCCTTGCCAGTAGTCTCGCTATGGCTTTCGGAGGTAACTGTCAATGAAATGAGCAAGTTGATTTTTAACTAATCAAAGCAAATTGAACAAAACTAAACTCAACAAAACATAACTGGAATTAAAAGGAACTAGGAAAATAAAATCAGCAGAGGGTCAATTCCATATCACTAGTCATTATGAAATTTATATGCAAATGTCCGGGCTGCCTACTCTATCTTGAAACCTGCACACACTTAGTGTTAAACAAAACCTATAAAATCATGAGCAAAAGTGACATGTTAGAAATATATACACACATGAATAATCATAAAACATATGTAATGAGAATAAAGAAACGATGCATAAAGACTATACAACAACGAAGGAAATGAAACCTCGGTGTGCAAGGGCCCTCTGCAACCTCGGCCAATAGGTTGTCAACTCAAAATCACGTTCACACAGACATGGAAAACAACGTCTTCATATATATATATATCTTAAAACAGAGTTACAACAATAAGCTAGTGTCACGGCACAGTGGTTCTTAACAGCGAAAATTACATATCAAAAGCTAACTATTATGCGTATCAGGACGCGTTATTTATAACAAAGGTTTCATAACTGTCTTTCTGGAAAGCTACGTGGATAGAGGACACATGAAGAACAACCTCCATAGATTTAGCAGCATGGTCACCGAGATTAGGCAATCTTATAAAAAACGGTTGTTGGATCCACATCATGGTCAGCCTACAGGTGTTAGCGTGCCTCCAAAAATCTGGAAACGGTCACGGAAGTCTTCACCTGCTTGAAACGGAGTCTTGTTGTTGTAGGACTTCTCCTGTTTGACCACTGCTTGACCCCCGTTGACTACGGCCTCCTTTGACGAATCCAGCTGGACCAATCGGACCCGAACCATGTCCACATCATTTCCAACTTGCCCATGTGGCTCGATCTGCCTAATGACACCTGGAATATGGAATTTAACAAAAAAAACTACGGAAAGTTGAACTAGCTGCAGAAAGTGTCAAGATTCCGCAGCTCATAAGCAAAAATCTAGTTCAAACAGCAACACAAAGACATGCAATGATATTGATGGCTTAGGAGGCTCAGGTGAATCGAAAGAAGCTAGAAAAATGTGTAGGAAAGATGCAAGTTTGGGGCTCAACAGGTCTCAAACAAGGGGATCCGCTCTCACCCTTACTCTTTGTTCTCATGATGGAAGGGCTAGGCAGAGCAATTAAAAGGGCAAATGCTGAAGGAAGAATCCAGGGTATCAAACTCACCTTGGATGGAGTGGCGAATACCCATCAACAATTTGTGGATGACACAATGTTGGAGGGCATACCCATAATCAGGGAAACCAGAGTGATCAAAAAAATCTTCAATGACTTTGCTATGGTAGCTAGAACAGAGGTAAGCCTCAACAAATCAATTTTTTTTTTCTTTAACACTGTCATTGCTATTCAGAGAAACATCACTAGGATTCTTGCATTTCAAAGGGACTGGTTACCTTCCAAGTATTTGGGCATACCTCTCATAGATAAGCCTCTAAGTAAGGGAGTATGGGAGTCAATAATAAATAAAATTCAGGACAAGATCAAAAAATGGACATACAAGTCTTTAAATTTGGCGGGGTGCCTTGTGCTCACACAGGTTGTCTTGCAGGCAATTCCCATTTTCATGTTCTCAGCACTTTCTACTCCTAAAGGAGTTCAGCAACAGATCAGGAGCATACAAGGGGATTTTCTATGGGGTAGAGGAGAAAAGAAAAAGAAATGGGCTCCAGTGGCCTGGGACAAGATCTGCAAACCCAAGAGCAATGGTGGTTTGGGGCTTCATGACCCTGAAACCCTCAGCAGAGTTTCAGGAGCTAAACTCTGGTGGAGGTGGATCAAGGAATCGACAACCCCCTGGGCCAAGCTTTGGAAACAAAAATATGCCAAGAATTGGCAGGAGAAGGATCACATTCGAATGTCAGGGCATATTAAGGGCTCCCACATTTGAAACCTTGACTGAGAAAATAAAGGTATTGTTCAATAGCATAGTTTCTGGGAGATCCGAGATGGGAACTTGGCTCGGTTTTGGGAGGATAACTGGCAACAGGAACCCAACGTGTATAAGGATGAATTAGAAACTCTCAAGTATGATATCGGCAACAAAGGTATACTCATGGTATGACTTCTGGGACTAGGTAAGGAACAATGGAAAATGGAGAATTTGGAAGGATCTAGGCCATAGTGAAGAGAGCCCTCTGAAGGCCCAGGAAAAATCTCTTGCTTCGGATCTAGAACACAGGAGGATTTTGGTATCCTCCTTGCCTGACCAACTAATATGGGGAAGGAACACCGAAGGAAACTTCAACCTCAAAGAAGCTAAACAGGTAGTAATAGGGTTTAAGTACCAAAACCCTGATCAAGTATGGAAGAATCTTTGGCAGAGCCCCCACTGGATGAAAATAAACTTATTCATTTGGCTAGTTTATCAAAGGAAAATTTTAACTTGGGAGAATCTCCTGAAAAAAGGCTTCACTGGCCCATCCAAATGTTACCTATGTGGCTTACAAGAGGAGATGATGGGTCACCTTCTCAACCTCTGCCCTTTCACCTCTACCATGTGGGAATGGGTGGCTTCAATCTTTAGGCACACTGATAGGGATAGATTCAGCATCTCCAACACTTTGAAGAATTGGAGGAAAAACTTTTCAGGGAATGAAATCATCAATAAAGCTTGGACTCTGGTTCTAGGCTTTGTTATTTGGGATGTTTATAAAGAACGTAATAGTAGGATCTTCAAGAACAAAGCAAACAAGCCCCAACACATAATTGATCAAATTTTAAGGTAGCTCAAAGACACAGTCATAAGCTTGTTGTGGAAACTTCCCAAGGACCCTCCTCTGCCCCAAGATGCATGTATACTACTGCATTTGGGTCTCTAGTCTATAGGCCCACAGGGCAAAATGAAGGGTGTGAGCCAAATAAATGCAGATATAAATATTTGGAAGCCTCCTCCACATGGTTTGTTAAAAGTTGATATAAATGGAGCATCTAAGGGCAACCCGGGGTTAGCTGGTTTTGGGGGTGTTATAAGAGATGAAGAGGGACGAATAAAGGAGATCTTTCATGGCCACTTGGGGAAGGTCACTAATAACATGGTGGAACTCATGGCCTTACAACAATGCCTAGAAACCTTGGTGGACTCAAATTCACACAATGCCATCATTGAAGTAGGTTCAAAATTGATTATTAGAGTGGCCAAGAAAATATGCAATGGTACGACACCGGATAAAGTGTCGAAACATTGGAGGCTATCATAGGTCTTTCTCTGTATTTATACCCACCTGCAAACCTTAAAAACTGTAAACTTTGTCCATGTGAAAAGAAAAGCTAATATGTTAGCTGATCGTCTGGCGAATGAAGGAGTGATTAGTAAGGAAAGGAACACTTAGCACATTTGGGAGCTGATATCCCCAAGCAAACTGTTAGAGGATTGTCTCTCTTAGGCTGCCAAAGATAGGGATCGATGCATCAACAAGCTGGATCAATGAGGCTCATGAGACAGGCTGGAGTACATGGAAGCTTAAACTGTTTGCTTGTTGATTGGCAGCAGTCCACAGATTGTATTAGCATCAGTATTCCAACGGATTTGAGCGGAGGGTCGAGATCAGTGGAGGAAGACCAAGGACACAGTGGCATGGAGATTGATTTTGGACTGATAGATCTCAGTTGAGTTAGATCTATGGTTTTTGTGCGAGGGAGTTACCCGACAGTTAATGAGAGGAAGTGGGTTGGAGAAACCCACAAGTGGATTTCGGGCGGAGGAAAGGCTGTAAGCGGTAATTCCCTGCTGGCTCCGATTCCATACACATAGTGACACGTAACAGCGAGATGAGAGAGGGAAACTACTTTTTGGGTGGATTTGGAGTGTGCAAGTTAACCGTTCGAAATAGGTGTGAGCTGTTAGATTTGGTGGAGTGAGATCGACGGTTGACAGACAAGGAGAAAATTTTAAATTCGGGAAGTGTTATGACCGTTGGATCTTGAATAGATCAACGGTATAGAAGTGTCGATGCTTCTTTAGAAGGGCAGATTTCAAACTTTTTTAAACTTTGGTTTGAGTTACCGTCAGGTCCAGATTAGTAGAAACGGGTTGGGAAACCCACAAGTGGATTTCGGGCGGAGGAAAAGCCATAAATGGTATTTCCCAGTTAGCTCTGATTCCACTCGCTCAGTGACACATATCAGCAAGGTGAGAGAGGGAAACTGCTTTTCAGGCGGATTTGAAGTGCACAAGTTAAGAGGCCGAAATACGTGTGAGCCGTTAGATCTGGTGGAGCGAGATCGATGGTTGACAGACGAGGAGCATATTTCGAAGTCGGGAAGTGTTGTGACCGTTGGATCTTGGATAGATCAACAGTGAAGAAGTGCCGATGTTTCTTTAGAGGGGCAGATTTCAAACTTTTTAAACTGTGGTTTGTGTTACCGTCGGGTTTGGATTAGTGGAAGTTTAGCGGAACTCTGCAACTTTTGGAGGGGTCTGTTAGCTTAGCGGAAGCTCTAAAGTTGTTAGTGGATGATAGAAAGCCCTTAGGAGTTTAACGCTCCTTCCTTCTTAAATTTTTTTGGAAATCCGTGAGAATTGGTTTGATCCTGGCTTTTGTTTCTCCAGTTGATGACATTCCCACAACATGTTGGTTCCTATTTGAGTCTTTGCACTTGCAAAGACATGTAACGTATGTAATGTACTTTTATAGTTAATAGAAGGCTCCATTCTTACTTGACCAAAACCAGAAATATAACTATCAACTTGAAAGCACAACTATTCTAAAAATTTGGAATTGAAAACTATTATATAAAGCAGTAAAAAAATGAATTGTTAACAAAATTTCAAGTGCAAGAGCCTCCAAATATTACTAATGTGCGTATTTTATTAATAACCAACCATATCTATGAAAATTATGATTAGAACAAGCATGAAAAATGAAAACAAATACATCAAAGAAAGTGTTTTTGGATTTTAAAGTTTATATTGAGCACTCAACTTGTAATAGACATAAAGCAAGTAAGCAAGCTATATTGAAAACAGAGAATTCAAACATCTAAAGAGATTACAAACTAAATTGAAGCAAATAATGAAAAAAATGAAATTAAAATGACAACTATACTATCTCATAGCTCCACAAGGGGGCCTCCTGGTGAGTGTGAGGAATTATAAACTCAAATCACTTGATTTAAATCACTAATTTCATTTAGAGTTACACCATATTAGAGATTACATTCGTTGGAAAAAAACATGGTTTTTTCTTTAGCAGCAACAAGTACAAGTTAAGATTCATCATTGACATCTGAACCCTCCTCTCATCAAAGAGACTGCAATTTATAGAGTTTTGAGGCAAATAACGAACTCCGAATTTTCTTGCTTCAGTTCTGGTCATGAGATCAATTTTGAAAATAAAATCCAATCTTATTTAATGGATCCTTGGATTAAATATCAACCCAAATATGAGAAGAATGATCTCCTTGCCACGAGTTTTCTAAAGAACAACTTGTTCCAATCTTTTTGGTGGTTGGGGGTTGACTATGAAATTACGAAACCGTTTTCTCGTGCAATCTGTAAGATAGGGCTCCAAAGAACCCCAAATATCTCTCAAATGGTAACGAATTTGAGGAAAATGCACAATAGAAACCTTATTGGGCTCGTGCTGAAAAAACCAATGTTTTTGTTTTTCAAAATTCATTTTCATTTGCTCATAAAATGCGTTTGAAATTGACTGGTCAAAACTACTGTGTTTTTCTTTTGATCTCTTGCTGGAGGTCCACACGTGCGAGTTGGGTGGAATTTGACCAATAGAAATCCATATTGGAACCTTTAAAAGCAATTTCCATCTGCCAAATTTTCTTCTAGAGTGGTGCTACTACCTCAACCATGGAGATAGCTACGGAAACTTCACTAAGTTGCAGAAACTTGAATTGGCCAAACTGCCATTAGTAAACCATGCATAATTCTTCTTAATCTATTTAAAATAAAGGAAAATGATGATAATTAACCACTTATACATATAGAGACGCACCATGAAGAATTATGGTAAAAATGGTGGCAAGTGAGGGAAATGGTGGAATGAATGGTTGGTAATAATGGCTTAATGAATGACAAAGAAAAGTGAGAATGATGACAAATCAGTGACCCAACATCTTCCCCACACTGAGATCTTTGCATGTCCTCATGCAATTTGAGTCCCAAAAATGAACTCATATGCCCCTTTTCTTTATCCACACAAGGTTGTCATATTTCATTCTTGGAGAATGTTGCTTTAAAAGATGTTGGTTGATCTTATCAATGGATTTCTTCTTATATCCCCTATCCTTTCTCCTTGCTAACATTATGGGAGCATAAATCCTTGATAATTGCTTGATTTCTTTCCGAAAATAAAATAAAATAAAGTTTTGTTTTGTTTTTTGTTTTTGTTTTTTTTTGTTTTGTTTGTTTTTGTTTTTGTTTTGTTTGTTTTTGTTTTTGTTTTGTTTTTTGTTTTGTTTTGTTTTGTTTTTGTTTTTGTTTTTTTGTTTTGTTTTGTTTTTGTTTTTGTTTTTGTTTTTTTGTTTTGTTTTGTTTTGTTTTTTTTTGTTTTTTGTTTTTGTTTTTTGTTTTTGTTTTTGTTTTTGTTTTTTTGTTTTTTGTTTTTTGTTTTTTTTTGTTTTCAAGTCCACACCAAGTATCATCTCCATGGAATAAGCTAATTTCCAGCACCCCCTCCTTTGATGCCTAAATCAGAAAGTTGAATGTTTCGATGGAAAAGGAAATGTCAAAGAAAATAAAAGAGGAATTCACACCATGGAAAACACAACTTCCAAGAAGTTATATCTAATCCAAAGTAGCTTCTTCCAAAATATTATTTTTTATATTTTTCATTCTATTATATTCATATTAGAATCCACGTCACCAATTTGTGTTGCAATTAGACCATAAAATGTCCAGGAAATGGAGCTGAACCAATAAAACGATCTCCATTGGACAAGAATTTTTAACCCAGGGACAATGAACCCATATTTGTTTCTCTCTCTATAGGATACTCCATTTTATAGGCATACTATTTGTGTAGACTTCAAAGCACTTTGAACATCTCTTTTGCTATTAAAATATTTATGAGGTACTATTTCAACACATACCTTAGCTAAATCTATCTCTTGCCTAGTAGAGGATTCAAAACATAGAAGATTTATTTGACCTCTGTTCTTTCCAACAAATGATCTAAGAAAGGAGTGCATGCATGTATTTTCTCTTTTAAAGAAATACACAATGGATCAAAGCTTTATAAAATAAGACATTGAGGTCTATTACTTATGCACAACAAAAGTGATGACCACCAACCCATTCCTTCATTCCTTCACAAGCATGTCTTTAATTAACCTTTGCTCCAAACCCTTCAAATCTGTCTTGGACCCAACCATTGATATCAGATTTCTAACTCAGGGACTGTAAGACATTCATGATGACTTCTACTATGGATCACTGCCATGCCAAGCTTTCATACTCATAATATTTGCATGATGACTTTTGAATATATTGCACACTATTTCTTGATGACAAAGCCTGTGGATAGAGGACGAATTTGGTATGAGGAATCAATGCTGGAAAATATGGTTGAGTGGTTAAGTCAATGATGAAAAAGGTTGTTGAGGGCTAGATCAATGATGGAGAAGATGGATTGCATGAATGGTAATTAGAGTGGCTATTTATCACATTTTCCTAAATTTTTAGTAAGTTAAAAAGTCTTGTACAAAAATTTAACTCAAGTTTACCTTTTGAAGAACTTGGTGGAGAAGAGAACATGATTTGAATGCTGATTTGGCTCGGGTACACTACTCCATCACTTTGACATTGCTCCACAAAATGTATCATTTTCATGTAGTAGACTTGTTTTTCCAATTTCTCTCAAATGGTAAATCAGATTCTCCTGAAATTTTATGAGATTGTTACCATTAATACATGCATCTTACCACAAAAAATATTAGCCAATGGGTGCACAAATATCGAGAAAAACGAGAAATGGTTGTAGATGACGACGACCAATTTCTTGAAAACTACACATTGGAATTTCTTGAAAAATTGTGTATTTATTTACCCTACCATGATGCATTTAACCTAAAAATTTCAGGACCAAAGGGTGCACGTTTGCAAGTTTGATCAAATCAATTTCTGTCCCATTTCACCCTTCACGTTATCCAATGTTGCAACAAAAACATATGCCACAAACTCATTTTAGGGCCAAATTGAGTGCTTCAAAAGGGAAATTGTGTATTTTTACCTTTTTTACCACCACATGCCTTCAAAATCCCATTATTATGAAGAAAATACGTTGTTGTGCAAAAATACTAAATTCTGTCTTGATGTGTGCACAATGGTGCAAAATGAAAATCTACCTTAAAAACCCTAGTGAAATGTCTTGGAAAATTGTTTCTTGTTTGTTTGTTGTTTTTTTGCCTGCATATCACTCAATTTATCATACTATGGGAAAAATTTTGTCTCGAAATTTCTAATTTCTACTCCAATTTATTGTAATCTTTGTGTCAAAACTGCCTCTGGAACAAGCTGTTACAGCGAAAAAACAGGTTGTTACTGCAATAGTTTAAAAATTGCAACTTTCCATAGCCATTGTAGAAAATGTCAATCTCTTTCGAAAGTTGTTTTATTTGAGTAATCTTCTGATTTGGATTGTGTGATGTATGCTAAAGTAGAAATCATGAAACATGATGCATGCTTGACTGAAATAGACCCAATTTTATTGATTTTCTTGAAAATGAAATTAATGAAGAAGAGTTGTAGTGGTGTCATCATGTTGTTGTTGAATGAAAAAAAGATGAACATGCTGCTATATGAAACTAATAAAATATGTTGCTGCAAGTTGTTGTTGATTCCATAAAACCATATAGTCTTCATCAAAACCAAAATTCATGGTACAATTCTTACCATGTGAATGAATGTGTCAAATTCTAATGATGGAAAGAAATCATTGGATTATTGATCATTGATGAAAATCATTAACCAATGGAGACAACTCACCGATAATGTAAATGAGTGTCAAGGTATCTGAGTGCATCTTGATAGGGACGAATGAATGTGTGAAAGTCGAGTCACCTGCAATATCTGACAATCAAGAGACATTGTTGTATTCCCATTGTTGTCAACGAGGAAGCTTGTTATTGATGTATGTAAGTTCCAAGGCACTCCAAATAATCTCTGATCTTGGCCCCATATAAGGTGTTGAAGTGGATGGGACAAGATTCGTTGGAAGGTGGGCCTTAAGGAATCCCACATTAGCCAACTCAAGCATAGAACCAAAAATGATTTGAATAACCATAATAAAAGATTGAAATCATCATGAAATTGCAAAACTTATTGTGAAATTTGCTCGCCAGTTTCCTGGTTTTCAAGAAAACCTCATGTCCAATTGCGATAGTAAACTAATTTTCACAATAGGACTTATTTTTCTCTTTACTTTTGTTTTTTTAATATATGTCATACTCTACTTGAAAAAGAACTTTCGTTCAAGTATATGAATACTTCCAATGGAACCATGTGCGTAGCAAGATGATAGATAACATCATATACATGTTTGAAAGATATGCTTTGATATATACTAGCATATGAGAGATCAACTGCCTTGATTGAGATGATGTCGAAAAATATTGAAGAATTGAGCATTGGGATCCAATGACTATCTTGAACCAAGATTCAATGTAATCTTGTCTTCCTTGGCTTCCTACTATCATGCCATACAAGTCTTCAGAGATGTGATCCCCGTTCATAGAATTTGGTTATAGGCATGCAAGAAACTCTTCAATCTCAGGTTCCAATGGTTTCTCTCCATCATATGTGGTCCATGACTCTTTAGTCTTCTCTAGATCTTCTTTTGGATGTTGTTCTTCAATGATAGTTGGACAATATTTTTGCAATACCTCGACATTGTAAGTCGATTGATGTATTTTATTATTGGGGATTTGAAATGGTTGTGCAAGTAGTTGAGTGGAAATGGATCTTTGGGGTTCTTGTGTCAGAGGTAATGGGAAAGGTTGAATTGAGGTCAACTAAGGGTGAAACTGATGTTATGGTGGAGGTGAATGGTATGGAGCATTGAGATTGGTATTGAGGATAGTGAAGAAAATATTGAGGATATGATGGATTTCTTTTGTAAGGCCCTTGCCAACTTTGTTGCCAAGATTAGTTTTGAGGTTGGGATTGAGATGGCTAAGGTTGCCAAGGTAAGGGTGTTTGCCAATTACTTTTAGGTTGTTGTGCATAACCCTGAAATTGTGAATTAAGATCTTGCATCGTACTAGGTTGATGAGGTTTCCATGGTCTTCTTGGAGTTACACAATAGGATTGTTACATTGTTTGATTTTCTCCCTGGAAAACTACCTTTAACCCTGGTAATGATGGGAAATCATTAGTAGTATGTGATCATGCATAGATTTCACAGATTTTAATGTTATGAAGTGGACATTCATGCAAAGCATGTTTCTTTCTACATTTAGGGAAAAATATAAATGAAGCACGAATCTCAAGTTTTTGCTTGTTTTGCATTCTTAGCATATCAATTTGTTCATTTAAATTACCAAGAATGTCTAGCAAATTGTTAAGTTTAGTTTGAATTAACAATCCTGATGTCGATTTACTTACTCTTGCCATAACTGGATCCTGAGGGGATCTTCCGTACTTTGCTTTTCCTCTTGATATGTCCTTGCACAATTCATAAATCTCTTGAAATGACAACTAAGAGACATCTCCTTTGTCAACTAGGTTAAGAAGATCAATCCATTCATCCCTTATAGCATTTAGTCGAAGAGTTTTTAATGTGTTTGATCCTAAATTATGCAATTTCGATCTTTTGATATTATAAGTAAATCTCTCCACTAAATATTCTAGGCTTTCATCCTAATTTTGGTTCATATTAAAGACTTCATTGTAAGGTCACGATGTATGCAATAATATTTATATTTTCCCAAAAATACTCTTTTCATATCATCCCATGCCCTTATAGAATTTGTTCCTAAATTCACAAACCATCTAAGAGCTCTATCCTTTAATGTTGCTGGAAACAATTTATTTTTTGAATGTGTACTGTGTAATCATAAGATCTACAAAGTATTTCAAATTAGGAAAGAAACGTTTTTGGGTCTTCGGAACTCATACCTTTGAAGTTAGGAAGTACGGATCATAGGAGAAATATCACATTCTAAAAATAAAACACCTCATGTTGATATTTCAAAGCATGCCCAACAGAAACTCTATGTGAGTGAAGCAACTCACTCATGAATTCCTTATGCACATCATACAAATACAAATGGATGTTCAAAATGGAACATCAATGCTTCAACCATCGAATTCCATGTCAAGTTCAACAACATCTTGAACTTCAAATCAAAGTATCCAAGGGTTTTCATTTTCATAACATTTTCCAATAGCTTTGCAATATGGAATTTCATTCCCAAATTCCAGAAATTGAATCATCATTCCATGATACATTATTTCGGGCTTCATAAGCCATATCCCTCTGATTAGATCATCATATGTATATCACCTATCACAAGTAGATCATCAAGGTATAAGTTCAAAACCATAATAAGTATCAAAGCCATTCCTTGGAACTCATCATTCTGACTTCATCAGATAATTGTAAAATCTAGACTATCTGGATTGCAATTCTCTAAGCATAATGCCAACATAATCATCCTTACATAACTCAATGTTGTACTATCAACAAAAAATTCAACTCATTGAAGTTTAGAAGCTAGACCATGACCATTATCAAAGTCATCATTATCATAGTATTAATACTTTCAACTAGGAGATAGTTGTAGCTCATATCAAATCATGCCAACAGGGCATGCATTATCAATTCAAACTTTATCAATCCATTCTCATAAGCATAATATAAGTCATCTTGTCACTAGGTGCAAATGCATACATCAAGGATGATTCATGCAGGTTCCAGTTTTCATGCCAAATCACAACTATCATTATTTCAAATTTTGTGCTAAGAATAAGGAGGCCAAGTTATCATGCCCACATAGTATCGATATCAGGGCAAATCAACAATCATCAAATCAGATTACAAGACATTAGGTCCAGTCCAAATTCTATCAAAGAGAGCACATCTCAATCTTCGATTCAAATTTATTGTCAAGCATCATGACAAAACACTTTTCATATATACCAGTAATGCCAAATCATGTCAACCTCTTGCAGCATAGATATAGCGACATATCTATTTGTATGTCTCGATCACCTGCAAACACAAGCTCAGTCTGCATATTCATGTTATGGAAAACATTCAACATTTTATTATTAGCATATCTTGTTTTTATTTGCAATACATATTTGGTCCTGATATCTTTCAGATGACCATTTGATTTCAAGCACAATACTTCATTATATGATAACAAATTTAACTCAAAAGCTTTAGAAATTAGTTAACAGTGGTAGAATATGTCAGGGACATCATCATTCAAAGTTTAGAAAACTTTAGAAAGCTTTAGATGATGGTCAACAACAATCAAACCTTTGGTCACTCTCTTCTGGTTAGCATGGGAGCGACATTAGCTGCTTGGACGATGTCTAGGCCTTAGCATTAGTGTGATCGGGGAAGAGATCTCCTAGATCTATTACTGCGACCAGATCATAAACCCTAATTTTTGTATGGTCTTCAGATCTAAGGTCCTGTTGCAGATCAATATTGTTAGATGCACTTAAGGCATACATCAACAACATAGAATACAAATAGTGATAAGGGTAAGAATATTGAAAAGTGATTCTCCCTCTGATTGACGATCTGCATAATTCATCTTCATTCACGCAAGAAGCTTGTCATGACTTGAGTCATGCAACAACAGATATGTTAGATCATAAACATATGGCTATCAACATCATGACATCAATATTTCATCAAAGGTTTAGACTCAAAGCAACAGATAGATGCAACATCATATCTGAAAGATTATGAACATAGTAACATTTGTTTTCAAGTCACTCCATCAAGTTATTGCATCCAGTTTAGCCATATGCCATCAAGACAAGACCATATGTAGTAAGAGATATGGAATATCAATCTTACACTTATACTTCTCATATCAAAGTTACCATGCTCTTCATGACCAATGAGATCAAATTAGGTCAAACAACAATAGTGTCAATCACTCTTTCCATATGCTTTCATCATGCTTAACACAACCATTACCAACATACTCATGTATAGGAGTTAATGAACTATCCTTCTATATGAAGTCCATCATGCCAAGTATCATTTAGAGCCAAGGTGCTAGACTTCTTAATAGGATCAAGATATACAACAAATATATCATAGATGTTAGCTAAACATAAAGTGTATCAATGTATCAACATTAGATAGCCTCATAGAATTCAACAAGATCAAAGTGTTCAATAACAAGTGTATATTTTCATCATAGGAAACATAGATCCAAGTCACTTTGATATGCATGTATGAGCCAATAAAGAAAGAAGCATTCTCATCCAACCTTAGGGCTTACCAAGCCAATAGTTGAGACACAACATACCATGCATACCTTGTAGTATTCAAATACCTGAGCATCTACTCATTAGTCATAGGCTACTTGAAGTACGTTTTCATATTTGCATCAAGTACCTCTTTACCTCTTTCCGGATCTTCATCTCAAAAGGATCCTCAAGAAGGACCTAGTTATCACATCTCATCATGGGGGTTAGAAACATCCATATACTCAAATACATATGTAACAATAAACATAATCATCAAATCTATAAGTAAGAAGCATCATAAGTCAAGAAATAATTATCTTCAATGAGAGGTGATCCTCTCCCTCTTGAGCCAATCTTCAAGAGCCATTAATGTGCATGGTCCATATACCAATGTTTCCTTCAAGTATCCAACCAGATCTACTAAGGATTATCCCATCTAGGACTTCATCAAATCTTCAACGAGTGCTTAAGCATCTTCACATATATCATGCTAGATTTTCCTACTTCAAATCTCAAGACTTTGCCATCAAAACCTAATAATCTCCACCATCCTCTTCTTTATTCCATCAATGGTGTCATCCTCGAGGTGATCTCCATTGCTTTTCTTCAGCCTTGCTCTGATACCATGTTAATTTTCCTTAAGTCAACATTGTTCTTTACTATGATAGTTGCATTTCACCATTAATACTTTAATTTCACCCCATATCTTCTTTTCATTATTCAGATCTACACTATTATACATCAATATGTGCAATAACATAGAAAGAAAAAACATCACAATCATCATCAATGCAATGAAACATAAAAGGAATAGTAGAAGAAAGCATGCACACATATAGAGACATCGGAATTGGTCCGTGACCAAGGAAAAACTCACTATGGGGAAAACCCTTGCAAATATTCTACTTCTTCTTAGATCATCATAATAAGCTATAAGAGTGAGTACAATGAGTCCAATACATATGATTAGCAGTAGGTAACAATAAGACAGATCTACAAATCTACAGATCTGTCATAACAACAGAGAAACTCAGACTCACCGATCTGCAGCAGAGAAACCCAAATACAAAGATCACTGATGCCGAGATGCTAAAATCCCAGATATGAACTAGGTCACTCTCATTAGTATTATCTGTGAGTGAAAAGAAACTTGAAGGTCACACTCATGAAGACATTATCCGAGCGACTGTAACAACAAAGTCACTCCCAGGAGGTCTTTGTGATTGCAACTATGGCCCTCAATAGAGAGGAACCAAAGTCGCTTTCTTTCTGGGCTGTCTGAGCGACCAAAAAGTCAAATTTGCACCCTCGTAGTGCTATATGAGCAACTGAACTGGCAAAGTCACTCCCTGGGCTACCTTAAGCCAGTGACTAGGGACCAGAACCTTCTGATTTGTCTCTAAACCTGAAGTCGCTCCCTTTGAACTACCTCCCAACGGCTAGAGGGTCAAAGTCACTCTATTACCCACTCTATGCTTGCAAATGAGGATGAAAAACCTCATATCTATTCCAGTGACGGAGATATAGAAAACCCTAACTGAGAGCAAACCTTTTGCATGTGATCTTGGGCCCAATGAGGACTTTCGTCGCTGAACATGTGTGAGCCAAAACAAAGTAGAAGAATAGAAACATAACTTGAGTGTGTGTCCAAATGAGCTCGAGGTTGCTTCATTTTATAGGTTGTATTGAGGGTTTACTTGGGTTTAAGAATGACCCAAACAGTTACCCAAGTGGTTAGGGTCAACCCATTCCATAATACATGTGAATAAAATAATTCAGAACTCAACTTCAACTTAACCAAATTGGGTGATCTTTAGGTCAATTTTGGTCCTCTCGGAAAGAGGAATATAATCAAATCATTATCTCAATCATTTGAGTTTTCCAAGGTGGAATTTGACCGTAGTTTTAAAAATCAATAGGTCAAAGGTTGAGGGTGTTGAAAAATGTATAGCTAGGTTCAATCTTCATAAATATGAAATGTACTTTTTGATTCTTGTGCATTGTAAAATGAAAGAAAAAATATTGTTATTATTTTTTAGCATAGTTTTCATGCTCAAGGTCTTTTATTTTAGAGGTAAATCACCCATTGAGTGCTTCTAGGGTTTTTCTTAAGCCAAGAAGTTAAAAGAGTCATTGTCATATGTTGAAGACCCCATCAGGAACATTGTAACTTGTAAAACGAATTATTTTTGTATTTAAAATTGTCAAAATACCCTTCAAGTCCAAGTTGGATTGCTAGCTAAGAAGTAGACCTATTTTGAGGATCTTCGTCCACCTTGGAAGCCTTTATATAGGAGGGAACTCGACTTCCTAGTGGTACAATTCATTATTTCATCAAGCAAGCGAAGAAGAAGAAAGAGGCCAATGAAGAAGGAGAAGGAGAAGGACCAAGTGTTTGGGTTATTTTCTCTCTCTCTCTATTTTCACACATGTGAAGAAAGAAAGTTAGGGTTTTCGTTGTTGGTTTATGGTTTTGTTGTTGCAAGATCAAACTTGGAAAAGGAGCAAGAATAAGGTCAAATTAGGTCATCTTCATGTGCTGAAAGAAGGATAAAATCAAGCGAAGGTCTGAAGAATCTTTGGAAGCCCTAAATAAGCTCACACATATGGAAGTTGCTACTATTGGTAGGGCCAAACATTTCATACCTATAATAGAGAGTAAAATTTGGTTGTTGGGGTCGAAGTTGTGCTGCTCGAGCATAGAAGGTGCCAAGATGATTGGGATCCATGAAGGAAGGCTTTACATATTAATAACTCCCCTCGCTCAAGCATTGGTTCACATTAAAGTATGCCCATGTGAAATTTTGCATATAAGATTTTATCGTCTTCACTAAAAAATCTTACCAACTCTAAACATGATTGTAAATGGCATCCCCAAACTCAAGGAAGATCATGAAGGAGTATGCAAGGGATGTGCATTAGGAGAAAACACCAAGAGACCATTTGAAAGAAGTGCTTCAAGGTCAAAATAAATTATGGATCTCATTCATTCTGATGTGTGTGGTCCCATGAATCAAAGTATCTTGGAGTTCATATATATTATGTAACATTCATTCATGACCATTCAAGGAAAACTTGGGTTTATTTGATGAAATCCAATGATGAAGTATTCAACAAATATCAAGAATTCAAAGCTAAAGTAGAAAACCTTACAAAAATAAGGATAAAGGTATTAAGATCTGACAATGGACGAGAATACACTTCAAAAAAACTCATAATATTTCTATAAGGAGTTGGGATTAAGAGGGAGTTGATAGTCCCATACAATCTCGAAAGAAAACAGAGTTGTGAAACAAAAGAATCGATCCATTGAAGAAAGTGTGAAAGCCATGCTACATGATCAAGTTTTCCAAAAATTTTGTGGGGTGAAGCAACTAAGACTGCTGTATACATTTAAAATCAAAGTCCCCACAAGTCTCTAGATAACATGAATCCAAAAGAAATATTCACTAGGAAGAAACCAAGTGTGGACCATCTTCAAATTTTTGGTTGTCTTATTTATATTCATATTCTAAAAGACAAGAGAATGAAATTGGATCCTTCAGGCATGAAAGGAACATTTGTTGGCTAGAGTAATACTTCAAAGGAATACAAGATCTACATAAAGGAAGGACATCGAATAGAATTTAGTCGAGATGTGATATTTAGTGAAAGTATTACATTCAAGAAATCAAAGGATCTCCCAATGGACTCTGATGATGAAGAAATTCCTATACTTGAAGAGGAAGGCATAAGGGAGGAAGAAGAACCAAATCATGAATATGAATGTCCTAGAAAACTAGTACAACTAGTGGTCATCCCCAAAACTAGAAAGAGATATAACTGGTTGAAGTCTACTCTACTATATGCAGAAGGACATGGAGTAGCCCAGGGCACGTTCAGGGAAAGTAAGAAGCCCAAAAGATACTATGGAGATGCAACATACATGAAAAAGTTGATAAAAGCATAATCATCCACCTTTGAAGAGGCTCTCAAACATCAAGAATGGGAGGATGTCATGAATGAAGAGTGCCAATCAATAATGAAAAATGTAGTTTGGGAGATTGTACCTAGGTCTGAAGACAAATTTGTGGTAACTTCCAAATGCCTCCATAATATTAAACATGCAACAAATGGAAGTATTGATAAGTATAAGGCAAGATTTGTGGCTAGAGGCTTCTCCCAACAAGAATGCATCATTATGAAGAGAAATTTACTAATATGACAAGGTATACAACTATATGTTCACTGGTCTCTTTGGAAACATTGATGGGATGAAACATTCATGAAATGGATGCCAAGACTGCATTCTTGAATGACATGATTGATGAAGAATTGTATATAGATAACCCCTTGGGATTTGAATTCAATAATAGAGAGACTTATGTTTGTAGGTTGAAGAAGGAAATATATGGCCTTAAGAAAGCACCAAGGGCATGGTATGCTAGGATGGATACATACCTACAAAGATTGGGCTTCATAAAGAGTTTTTTTGATATGAATATCTATATCAAGGTTGTGAAGAATGAGACTATAATAATTCTTTTATATGTGGATTATCTTCTCTTGACAAGTGTGGAAGGTTGAATCCAAGAATACAAGAAGAAACTAGTAGCATAATTCGACATGAAGGATATGGGGCTGATGCACTACTATCTAGGACTAGAATTTTGAGAACGACCTCATGAGATTTATCTAGTTTAAGGAAAGTATGTGATTGAGGTGTTGAAGAGGTTTTACTTGATGGATTGCAAACCTATGACAATACCCATGATCACAAACTTGAAAAGGATAAGGAGTTCATAATCGAGCCCATTGGATCCTACCAGGTATAAATAATTGATTAGCTCACTCATGTACTTGATGAATACTTGAGCATATATATGTTTTTCAGTGAACGTTCTCATTTAGTTCTAAGTTGAGCCAAAGCATGATCATTATATAGAAGCCAAGCACATACTGATATATTTGCAAGGTACAATCCACTACTGCCTGAAGTATGATAGGAGGAATGTTGCCCATTTGATTGGATATATAGATTTTGACCGGGGAGGAAGTGAGCAGGACGGAAGAAGCACTACAGGAGGATGTTTTAGTTTGGGATCCTCCATGGTCTCATGTATGATTAGAAAGAAAGAATTGGTTGTTTTGAGTAGTGTTGAGGCTGAATATATTACAACCATTGAAGTAATAAGAGAAGTTTTCTAGTTGAGGAAGTTTCTATCTGACTTATTTGAAGGACCAATGGGCCCTACAATGATACATTTTGAAAACACTAGTCGTATAAGGTTGTTTGAAGACCCAATATGTCATGGAAAGAAAAAACATATAAATTACAAGTATCACTACATTTGAAATCTGGTGTAGGATGGTGTGTTGCAGCTACGATATATCTCCATTGATGAACATGTAGCTGACATCTTAACAAAATATCTTCCTAATAATAATCTTGTGTATTTGAGGGACAATCTTGGATTAGTTGATATATCCTCCCAAGTTAAGAGGGAGAGATAGACACATCATTCTTCTTTTCACCTGGGAAGAAATAATGGAGGATTGGGTAATCATCTAACATCTGATGATGTAGGGCATCCAAGATAAGAGTAGTCGTAGAGGATTGATATTATTTAAGGACTCAAAATCCAAGATAAGAGTCCTTGAAGGTCATAACCTATGAAAATCTGGGTGGGGTATGTACCTTGAGAGACAATGATGAAGGTGTATATAAATCATTGGTCTCACCAACATTGTGCTTTGATGTTGTGGAGAGATGAGTTGTTAGTCAAAGGCCTTTCTATGTGAAAATGTTGGTTGTTATGATGCTAAACAGATGGGTTACCAATCCAACTCTTCTTATGATATCTTTTCATATTGAGAATGTCCATGTTTGTTTATGAATACCTCCCTAGTTAAGAGGGAGTGTTGAAAAATGTGCAACTAGGTCCAGTCTTCATAAATATGAAATGTGCTTTTTGATTCTTGAATATTGTAAAATGAAAGAAAAATTATTATTTTTATTATTGAGCATAGGTTTCATGCTCAAGGTCTTTTATTTTAGAGGTGAATCAAGCACCCATTGAGTTCTTCTAGGGTTTGTCCTAGGTCAAGAAGTCAAAAGAGTCATTGTCATATGTTTAAGACCCCATCAGAGACATTGTAACATGTGAAAATAATTATTTATGTATTTAAAAGTGTCAAAATACCCTTCAAGGCAAAGTCAGTCTACCAGTTAAGAAGTCAACCTATTTTGAGGATCTTCATCCACCTCGGAAGCTTATATATAGGAGGGAACTTGACCACCTAGTGACACAATTCATTCTCTCATCAAGCAAGCAAAGAAGAAGAAGAAAGGTGCTAGTGCAGAAGGAGAAGGAGAAGGATCAAGCATTTGGTGTAGCAATTCCTTGTAGATTCAAAAATGCAAATTGTAATATACTAAAAGAAATGACTTGAATCTACTCTACTCATCAACGGAAATAATAAATGATCAATGAAATCATGAAGCATAAAAGAGAAAGAATTCAATCACACATAATTTTTTTTTTTGGGGGAAAGCCACAACTAAAAACCTCTGCCATCTATATATTGCATTAATCCAAAAATATGATAAGGTTACAATGCTTTTCTCAAGCCAGAGCAACCTTTGCACTATCTCTATCTATCTCATTACTTCCTAGACAAGCTCAAGCAAATACTTAGCCAAGTCTGTTGCCTGCCAAGCTCCTATTTCCTTGCGTAATTTCCTTGGGAATTAGCCCATATTAATTGCGAAATTCCTGAATTATGAATTATGTAATCCTCAAAGGCCTTCCTTTGATTGCATGCACCACCTATACAATTCAAATCATTATACAACTGATAGTACATTGTCCCTGAACTCCAATCTCAACTGGGTCTTTCTTTGATATGAAATGCATGAGTTAATTATGAGCAAATATTTAGTTTACTAGTTGATCAGTGTTGGTTACATGCCAATACTACAGGTTACACCCCACTACTAGATCTCCCACTAATTCCTCCATTAGTTGGAACTAGTTTAATTGATTTTAACTCTGTTAAATTGAATTAAATAATTAAAACTCAAAATAAACTCAACGAGGGATCCTGAAAAGTAGGATACACTCTACATGACTCTAGTTAGACTCTCAACTCGAATTAAATAAGCCAACTAAGTTAACTATTACAAGTTGTCATGAGATGTGGAATTACAATTTAATTCCTAATTTAATTCAAGGACAAAATTAAATTGGGATTTTCTTGTTGCATTTTCAACATTCCCTCCCAACAAAAAAGGGATTATCTACTACCCCGATCCTACCTCTGTGAATCTCAAATTTTCATCTTTACAATGCCTTTGTCAAAATATCTACATCCTGCTCCTTTGTAGGAATGTACTCGAGCAACATGATTCTCCTCTACACACAACTCCATAGATGGTGATACCGGATGTATATATGCTTGGACCGATCATGAAAAACTAGATCCTCAGAGAGTTTATACAACTCTAGTTGTCACAGTAAATCATTGTAGGATCCATTTGTTGACCAAGTAACCCAATAAGGATCTTCCTCATCCAGATAGCCTCACAAGCTTCTTGAATAGCATCCATGTACTCTACTTCTGCCAAACTAAGTGTAACTGATCTTTTCTTCATGTTGTACCAAGAAATTGTTGCTAAACCAATACTGAATATTCCCAATAATGTGCTATTTATGTCAGATGGAATCCCTTCCCAATTTGCATCTATGAAGCCTTGAAGCTTCACTCCCTCTATCTGTCTGTATCAAAGACCAAACTGGGTGGTACCTCAGAGGTATCTCAACACATGTTTAGCTACCTTCCAATAAATTTTGGTTGGCTTGACAAAGTTGGTTAACTGCAAAACACATGTTCGTTTGTGTGTTCACCAAATACATAAGTGAACCCACAAGATGTCTATAAATAGTATCTCCATTACTTCACCTGAAGTAGCATCTTCCTTCCTCCAATTTCTTGTTATAAGAGTCTCCATGGATTTGTTTCTCTCCATGTGGAACTTATTTAGTATATCATTGGCATAATTTCCCTGAGAGACAAACAGTTCCCCATCTCCTTGCCATAATTACATACCAAGAAAGTAATTCATGAGCCCTAGGTCCTTCATCTCAAATTCTCTTGCAATATCCTCTTTGCAAGATTTTATCAGCTTCTCATCACCTCTTAGAATAAAATCATTGGTATATAATACTATAATGAACACTTTACCTTCAACTACATTATGATAAAGGTTCGCATCTGCTTCACGTTTGGTGAAATCCAACCTGGTGAAATAGCTGCCAATTCTGGTGTACCAAGCATGGGGTTCTTGTTTTAGTCCATAAAATGCTCACTTGAGTATACACACACTTGAATCTCTATTGAAGGTCTCAAATCCTTTTGGCTGCTCAATATACACCTCTTCTTCAATCATACCGTTGAGGAATGTTGTCTTCACATCCATCTAATGTATCTTCCATCCCATCTATTTTGATAGTGTTGGAATATTTTTTTATTGAAGAGTACCTTGCTATTGGAGAAAAGGTATCATCGTAATCAATTCCCTCCACCTGAGAGAACCCTCTGGCCACAAATATGGCCTTGTGTTTCTTCACATTCCCCTCTACTACTTTCTTTACCTTATAAAGCAATCTGGAACTCACCACTGACTTGTCTGCTAGTATTGGGACCAATTCCTAAACATTTTTTCTAATAATGGATTCATACTCCTCAACCATGGCATCAACCCATATTGGTTGTTTCACTTCTTCCTCGAATGAGGATGGCTCAACCTCTACACTCTCGCTCGTCAAATCCATGTAGTTAGCATACCGATCTGGTGACCTCCTCTGCCTAGGCTATGATGTGGGTGCTCCCACATTCTCTCTAGCAGCATGCATCAATATGTTAGCCTCTCTGGTGTGCTTCCTTCCATATTTGGAAGTCTCTACATGAGTGGGTGCTTCCACTCTCTACACCTCTATACGTGTCTTCTCCACATCATCCTGACGTTCCTCCTTTAGAGCTAAAATCTCCTCATCTGCATGTCACTGAAACTCCCTCTCAAGGGAACATCTCCTGACCTTCTCTTCATCGAACTTCACATCTCTACAAACCATTGTCATCCTATTGGATAAAAGGTACACCCAATAGTTTTCAGTTGTATAAGTGTAACCCACAAATATGTCCAACTCAGCTGTTGGCCCTAGCTTTTTCCGTGCATCCTTGGTGACATGAAAATAGACTGATGAACCAAAGATACTGAAGTGTGCCACATATGGTTTCTTACTTGAAAAATATTCTTTTGGTGTACACATCCCAAGAATTCAATCACAAATTTTTTTCTGCAAATAAATAGTTGTGTTTCATGCTTCAGTCCATAAGTGAAACGGTAGGTCCTGATCATGTAACATTGCCCATGTAGATCCCACAATACTTTTTTATTCCTTTTAACCAACTCATTCTGTTGTGGGTTAAGGGGTGCTATTAACTCCTGTCGAATGCCTTCTAATGCAAATAAGTTCTTGAATTCATTAGACACATATTCTCCACCATTATCGCTTCTGAGAGCTTTAACTTTCTTGCCAGTATCTTTCTCAACAAGTGCTTTAAATTCACAAAATTTAGTGAATGTATGATCTTTCTTCTGCATGAAGAAAATATAGCCCCTACGAGAAAAATCATCAATAAATATTACATAATAGCTATTCTTGACCGTGGATGCTATCGAGAATGGTCGATAGGCATTTGAGTGAACTCTATTAAAGATCACTCTAGCGTACTCTTGGGATTTGTGTAGAAATTTATTGCATGAAATTCAAAGTTCCATGGTGCAAGTGACCCAATATTCTATGCCACAACTCACTAATGTCTCACCTCTGCACCTTCTCTTCTTTTGTGCTCAAAGCAACGTAATATTCTACATCTAATTTGTAGAGGTTCTTCACCCGAACCCCGATTTGCTTCACCTGTCCTAAGGCTATGTGACGAAAGAAAGCCTTCCCCTTGCTAAATATCACATCATAGCCACGATACTCCAACATGGCAATTGAAACAAAATTCTTCTTCAAACGTGAAACATACATGACATATTTTAATGTGAGAGGAGAACCAGACTCTCTCTGAAAGGTAATAATGCCAATTTCGGTCACGCTATACCTCCCATCATCTCCCATCTCTATGTGCATTTGGAGGTCCTTCTCCTCCAAGTTACTGGAGAACTCTTTGTTGTTGGTCATATGGAATGAGGGTCCACTATCAAGGTACCACACACTACCCATTAGCGATGTCACCATGCAAGCGATGAGGGTGAAATCCAGCTCGAATTGTGAAGCAAGCGATTCACCTTCCACTCCTGAGGGATTCTTACAATCATTCTTGTCCAGACACTTTTTGGAATAGTGTCCCAGATTGTGACAGTGAAAACACTTAATCTTCGGCATGTCCTTATTCTTTCTACCCTAACTAGAATCAGATTTGGAATGGGAGGACTTCCCCTTCCCTTTATTTGCCTTTCTAGCTAAGGCACAATTCTCTTCATTATCATGCTTGGATGAGGATCCATCTCTGGTGTTCCGCTCAATCTCTTCTTGTACCAAGTCGGACCACAATCGATCCCACTCTGGTAGTTTCTCCCTCCCATTAAATGAGTCTTGGTAGTTGTGCCACCTCTTGGGAAGGCCTATAAGTGTTAGGCTTACCAAGTCATCTTTAGCAACTATAACATCGACACTTCCAAGCTCATCCCGACATTGGGTGAACTTGGTCAAGTACTTCGGTATTAACTCGCCCTTATCCATCTTGATATTTTTGAGCTTGTTCTTTAATGCTAGCTTCCTGTGGTCAGGGTTTTTTTGAAACAGGTCTTTCAAGGCCTTCACATTGCAAATGGAGTTTCCTTACTCTGGAGTTTCGAGACCATATGATCTAAAAATCCTTCTAGGACAATCCTTCTCTCCTTTGCCACACACTTTCGCCACTCTAGAAAATCTTGAGCATCAATTGGATTAGGAATATATTTGTCTATGAATTCCTTAAGCATGTTGTCTTCCAACACTGCCTCCATCTTATCCTTTGAAGAAATATAATTTGAACTACCCTCAAGGGCATATTCAAGTCTAAATTTGTAGAACGAAATCATGCTATCTCTGAAGTATGATACTGCAAATTTGATTTCTCCTGCAAAAGATGAACTCATATTCTCCTCTTCTATAGTGATTTCAGCTTTGATACCATGTAGAAATTCCTTGTAGTTTCAAACTGCAAATTATAATATCCTAAAACAATTGACTTGAATCTACTCTAGTCATTAACGGAAACAGTAAACGTTTAATGAAATCATGAAGCATAAAAGAGAAAGAATTCAATCACACATAACACAATTTTCTTGGGAAAGCCACGGCTAAAAACCCATGCTATCTATATATTGCATTAATAAGAAAATATGAGAAGATTCCAATGTTTTTCTCAAGCCCGAGAAACCTTTGCACTATCTCTATCTATCTCACTACTTCCTAGAAAATCTCAAGGCAATACTTAGCCAATTATGTTTCTTGTCAAGCTCATATTTCCTTGTGTGACTTCCTTGGGAATCAACCCATATTTAATTGGGAAATTCCTCAATTATGAATTGCACAATCCTCATAGGCCTTCCTTTGATTGAATGCACCACCTGTAAAATTCAAATGATTATACAACTGATAGTACGTTTTCCCTGAACTCTAATATCAACTGGGTCATTCTCTAATCTTGCATGCATGAGTTAATTAAGAGTGAAAATTCAATTTACTGTTTGATCAATGTTGTTTACACCCCAATACTACAGGTTACACCCCACTACTAGATCCCACTAATTCCTCCATAAGTTGGAACTAGTTTAATTGAATTTAACTTAGTTAAACTGAATTAAATAATTACAACTCAAAATAAACTCAACCAAGGATCCTATAATGTAGGAGACATTCTACATGACCCTAGTTAGACTCTCAAATCGAATTAACTGAGCCAACTAAGAAAAATTAACTTAATTAATTATTACAAGTTGTCATGAAATGTGGAATTACAATTTAATTCCTAATTTAATTCAAGGACAAAATTAAATTTGGATTTTCTTGTTGCATTTTCAACGTTTTGGCTATTTTTCCTCTCTCTCTCTCTCTCTCTCTCTCTCTCTCTCTCTTCACATGTGTGAATATAAAAGAAGGGTTTATTCTGTTGGATTAGGGTTTTGTTGTTGCAGGCTCAAACTTGGAAAAGGAGGAGGAGGAAGGTCGAATTAGGTCATCCTCATGCCCTACAAGAAAGAGAAAATCAAGTGAAGCTAAAGAAGTCTTGACAACCCTAAATAATCTCACATGTGTGGAAGTTGTTGCTGCTCAGAGGGCCGAAAATTTTAGACCTGCAGTAGAGGCCAAAATTTTGTTGTTGGTGTCGAAGTTGTGCTGCTGGAAGAGATTTGACTCGCTTTGACTTGGAAAAAAGGAAGCACATCATCAAGGAGGTTGGATTTAGTATTGGAAGGATATTGGTCTTGATCTAGAGGTCTTGGAATTCATTAATTGAAGAATCTATAAGAAGATGAGATTTATGGTTTTTCCTTTGATCTAAAAATGAGATCTTAAATCAATATTAAGGTATTGTAGACTCATGTGCAGGAATGCCTATATTACTTAGTGCAACAGATCGAAAAGATTGCAAATATATAAACAATGAGTAATTAGAAAACATAATAGTCACACATCAACACAAGTAAAATAATGAAGGATTTCACCAGACCCCCCTGGCTACGTCTCTTGGTCCAAGCTTTCAGTGTCGACCTCTATATTATGTCTTCAAGAGCAGATGATTGCAAGTGTGAGCTCAAATAGAGTCTCAACACAACAATGACAAAACAATAGGGATTTACTCAAAATACTCGAGTCTAAAAGAGTGCACAGACTCTCCCTCTTTCTCTCCGTCTTCTACTTTCTCTTGCTCCCTTCTCTATTTGTCCATGCCCTCTTTTTTGTGCTGCCATTGAATGGCTTTTAAGCCTCTCGACCTTGTCTATTCACCTTCCCTCTTCGGGCTCTTTGGTTCTCGACCACTGTCCCTTCATCTCCTTCTGGATCATTTAACAATCATTGCTAAACACTCTAAGGTATGGTGGCCACCTATTTTTCAAACGGAAAGGACCACTACCATGAGTGAAATCCCTAAAAGTCATTTCTCTGTTTACATAGAGAAATACACAGAAAACATAGAAAAATCTAACAAAACACTTTATATCGGACTTCAAATAATATCCAATCGTGTCCATAATCCCTATCAGGTTCGTGCTTGATTTCTATCACAAGTCGCAATGCCCATATGCCATGGTTTCCTTTGTATTTGGGTTTATAATGGAAATATAAGGAAATACATAGAATATATTGAAAAAACCCAACAAAAACATTTTATCGGAACTCAAATTATATAGTGTCGCATTTATAAACCCTTTTGGGTTCGACTTTATCGCTATCGCAAGTCGCATGTTGCATAGGCCCCGCTCCTTTGTATTGCTTCGATGCGGCGATGTAATATCGTGATCGGCGATCGCATATCACAATGTCTTCAGTCCCCGGTAAGTCCTTCCTTTGGCCATGTTGCAATGTGATATTGTGATGCGATAACGCGATCGGTGATCGCATGTCACTAATCCTCAAGCCCTTGGTAATTCCTCCTTTGTGTTATAGCGATGCAATATCGTGATTCAATCTGGACCGTTGATCTGTCTGATTGAACGGCTCTGGTGCAGCGGCATTTGAACCTCCAATAGCTCTGTTTTCTGCCATTCTTTCACTGTTTTCCCTTGCGATAGTGTTTTCGATAGTTAATATACATGAAGACTTAGAGGTTTTAGGATCCATTTTGGATCACGCCTTCCCACTGAAAAAGATTTTGGACCACCAAAAGTTGGCTTTTTAGGCATCGATCAAGTGAGGATACAACTCCCTCACTTGTTTAACTTCTATCCATCGTGCTCTGCTTGGATTTGAACTTTTGAGTCCCACTCTCAGGTACTCAACATCCCCTCGACGCATTGTTCCTACCTTCCTATCCAGAACTGTGTCTTCCAGTAACTCATTGAGATAATCAGACAATAGATCCTCAATAGAAGGAAACTAAGTTTTCTCTTCAGGATCTTCAATCAATTAAGGTTCATACAATCTCAAGTTTTCTGCATTAACGACTGAATAGATCTGCATATAAGCTAGCAAATCAAGGCAAAAATCTTTTTCACCAATTTTATCAAGTATCTTGAAAGGTCCATACCTTATTGGTTTTAGCTTCTTACCTTCACCTTGTATTTCGTCTTTGTTGATGTATAGTTAGACTTGATCACCAACTTGAAAACTATGTTCAACTCGATGCTTGTCATGTCTTGCCTTGTACTTGGCTTGACTTCTTTCCAGCTGTTCCTATGCTGCCTAGTGAATTTCTTGGATTTGTTCAATGAACTTGGTTGCCTTGTCCACATCACTGTGTCCATCAACTAATATGTCTTTACCAAAGACAAAATCCAAGGGAGACTTTGGTATAAAACCAAAACAAGTCTCAAAAGGAGATTTTTGAGTAGAAGAGTGCTTGGCGTGGTTGTAAGCATGCTACACATAACACAAATGTTCATCCCAAAGCTTGGGATGCTTCCTACAATAGCCTCTGAGCAACTGGATTACTTCTCTGTTGACCACTTCTGTCTGGCCATCTATTTGTGGATGAAATGTTGTGCCCTTCTTCAACCTGGTGTCCATCAACTCCCATAGATTTGACCAAAACTTCCCAACAAATCGCGAATCTTGATCAGATACAATAGAAGTGGGTAACCCAGAATGAACCCATACATTCTGAAAGAACAACTTTGTTGTTTGTTCAACTATAACCTGCTTTTTACATGGTATCAAAATACACATTTTACTGAACATATCCACAACAACATACAAATAATCATGACCTTTCCTAGACTTTGGAAATCCCCCAACAAAATCCATGGAAACACTTTCCCAAGGATGAGAAGGAATTGGAAGTGGAGTGTACAAGCCTAATTTTCTATCACTGGGCTTGCTTGTAGTGCACATAGTACACTCTTTGATAAAACTATCTCGTGCATTCTTGGCCAATAACAAAACCTTTGCAATTGTGCAACTATTTTACTTACACCAAAGTGACCTGATATAAGAGAAGTATGTGCTTCTCAAATTATGATATAAGGGTTGGTCCTTTACATAATAATCTAATTCTTCTACTTGCTTGCCATGACTTAAAGTTGCATATACATATTTAAAATATACATCTTGAGCATATTGTTCAATGTAACTTTCATGCATTACTGAGTTATGCTTAAGTATAGTAGATGCATTTATGGTTGGTCTTGATAACATGTCTGCAACCTTATTGTGTATGCCCTTCTTATATCTGATGACAAGATGAAATTGTTGTAGAAAACCCATCCACCTATAATGTATTGA
>APFE030775597.1:69232-80148 GCA_000404065.3 Pinus taeda
GTATGAACCATAAGCAGCGTGCAGTCAAACTCATAGTCACGATTTGCAGAGTTTATACATTCTAAAGACAACGAACAACATAGTTCCAATGCCCATATTAATATTTACATGACATATAAACCAACTCAAAACACAATCAGTGATACGACAATGCTATAACTTCACTCGCTCAAATGAATTGAGAATGCAGGCGAGGATGATTTTCAAAAACCAGTGCAGCAACGATGACAACGTCCCTCAGGCTTCCTTCTTAGTCGAGATAATATGGTGAGGACAATTTTCACAAACCAATGAAGCAATGATGACAATGTCCCTCAAGCTTCCTTCTTAGTCGAGATAATATGGTGAGGACAATTTTCACAAACCAATGAAGCAATGATGATAATGTCCATACTATTTCAACGCAATATAATCTTAGGCTTCCATCTTAGTCGAGATCAAACCCCGCGAAGATCACCTTTAGCTCCTCTATTCGCTCCTTTGAGAGGTTTTTTTCTCTCAGCCCATAGAGATTTGGACAAACAACCTCAATTAATTCCCACCAAAAGGAAATATAGCCACCCAACAATTGCACATCTTCTGCGTAATTTCAAACTGCATTTTCAAATACTCATTGGCTTCTTCACTATTTCGAATTCTTTTCAGGCAGGGAGAGTAGAGAGGTGAGCGTTAGAACAGGAAACAGGTCAAGTGAGATGGCAGAGTGAAAATGGCAATAGAGAAAGGTAACGGGTCGAAGGCCAAATATGCTGGTGAAATGTGGCTGCTTGCAAATTCGCAGAGAAGATAATTGAAAGAACAAAGCATCTCCAGGTCAATCAGACGCGTTTCTAAAATGTTTAGTGTACCTACATATTGGAGCAGAGGTAGGCGTTGAATCCACTAACAGACAAAAATGGCAGAGAACGTTTTTTAATTGATTTTCAGAACTATAAGAGACAAAGACCAACGCATACCAGACGTTATTCAAAAATTAACGTATGACAGACATGTCAGACAGACATGACAGTGCTTATTCACAAAGAAATTTAACATTCAGTGCTTCTGTCTGGACAGAATGGACAGATAGATGCGTTATGAGGCAGTGCTGGTCAGGCAGACAGAACGCAGATAAAGGAATATGGAGGAGTAGCGCAGGTATATGCAAGAGGTGGCAGCTAAATTCTAGCTGAGAAAATATTCATAAGTAATGGCAGAAACCATAAAAAAAATGGTTCAAATATCAGCAGGGCAGGATATCACCTGCTTTGATACCATGTTAAACACACATGGGGAGCGAGAAAAAATAGGAAAGATAAATCATGCAGTACAATTTTATTAATCAAGAGATTTACATTTATAGTACATTATGTGACTCTTGGGATTCACATCCCAAGGTCTCTTGGACTACTTAGTCTATTCAGTTTCCACACTAACCTATTTAGGATTAGGTGTCCAACAAAATCGTCTTTTATTCCTCAAGAGTAAGATCCTATACATGAAGATGGAGGAGAATGAAACAATTGCTTCATTCATAGCAAGGATTAAGGATCCGAAAACCAAATTATCAGACATTGGTCATACAATGGATGATACAGATCTTGTCACCATTATAATGAATGGTGTCACTGATGATTATCAAATGTTCATCAATGGGATAAATGCCAGAGAAAAGATCCCACATTTTGAAGAGCTGATAGGTATACTGATGCAAGAAGAAGAGAGGAGACCAACTTTGAAGCCCCAGAGTGTCGATATTGCATTGATGGCAAGGAAAAACTTCTACAAAGGGAAAGGAGGTCCACAAAAGCAAAATGGAGCAAGTTCACAAAAACGGCCAAATCTGACCCAAGGTATGCATCTGAATAAAAAATACTCTGAAACTAAATGTTTTTATTGCAGAAAATTAGGTCATATTGCCAGGGAGTGTAGGAAAAAGAAATATCATGAAGAACAGTAGAAGCCAAAAAGACATGCAAGTCATCTCGTGAATGGTGATCAGGTGCAGAATTTAATATTGTTCATGGCAGATCATGATGAAAATGTTCATGCAGACATCTGGTATGTAGATTCAGGAGCATCAACACGCATGGCAGGGAATAAGCACTGGCTGAAGGATTTTAAAGAGATCAATGAAGGCACACAGATTTACCTAGGTGATGACAGAAGTCATCAAATCAAAGGACGTGGGAAAGTTTTTGTTATTCTACCTGATGGTAATATCAAACAAATTTATAATGTGATGTATGTGCCTGGCATAACAAAGAACTTGATCTTTGTATCTATGATTACAAATCAAAATTTGAAAGTTGAATTTTTAAAATCTAACTACTACATTAAAGGTCTGCGAGATGGCATGAAGACAATTGCTATAGGGATCTGAACAGGAGGTCTGTACAAGTTGGATGTGAGACCTAGACCGGTTCGAGCATTGACAGCAGCGAGCTTGACTACATAAGAGCTTTGGCATTAGAGATTCAACCACATCAACTACAATGATTTGCTGTTATTACAAAAGAAGGAAATGGTAAGAGGTCTTCCTATGCTAAAACAAGTACATAATGATTGTGATACCTGTACTTTAGGAAAAATGCATAGAGAAGAATTCCTTGTTAGAGTAGAAAATAAACAAAGGGATATATTGGAGTTAGTGCACACAGACCTTTGTGGTCCTATGCAGACAAAATCACTAGGAGGTGCACTGTATTTCTTACTGTTTATTAATGACTGTACGAAGTTTTCTTGGGTGTATTTCTTAAGTAAGAAGAGTCATACATTCAAATACTTTAAGCAGTTTAAAAATATGATTGAAAGACAAACAGGGAAACAGATAAAAATTCTTCGTTCTAATCAAGGGGGAGAATATAGGAAAGATGAGCTTATCATATATTGTAAAGATCATGGAATTTTGTAGCGGTTCACAGTACCCCATATTCCACAGCAGAATGGAGTGACAGAAAGAAAGAACAGAACTCTGGTGGAATGTGCTAGAAGTATGTGAAAGGTAAGAATCTTTCGAATGGTTTTTGGGCTGAAATAGTGAATACTGCAGTTTATTTGAGAAATAGGAGTCCTACAAAAAGTCTTGAGTCTAAAACTCCTTTTGAAGCATTATATGGATATAAGCCTGTAGTAAAACACTTAAGAATATTTGGATGTAAAGAATTTTCCCACATACAAAAGGAAGATAGAAGAAAACTAGACTCAAAAGCCATTAGATGTACTTTGATAAGGTATTGTTCGTCATATAAAGCATACAGATTATTTAATCCCTTTACTCACAAGATCTTTGTTAGTAGAGATATTAAATTCCATGAGTAGGATAATGAAGAACATGATGAGCACTATGATGGATGGGACATTCTGTACTTTGAGGAAGAAGAATAAGAGAACAATCAAGGTCAACAACAAACTAAGGCAAAGGATGAATAACAACAGCAACAAGAGCATCAACAACAGCAGTAGCAGTAGCAGCAGAAAGAAAAAGTAAATGATGATCAAATAAGGTTTGAAACCACCACCCCACCACTCAGGAGATCAGGTAGGAAAGCTCAAATGCCTGCAAGATATAAGGAAAATGATTTTATAACTAGTATGATGAATGTGGTTGAACCGTCTAGTTATGAAGAAGCAAATGAAAGTAGTGAATGGAAAACAACCATGGAACAGGAATATGATTCAATAATTAGAAATATTACTTGGGAATTGGTAGAACTTCCTAGAGGAAAACAGACCATAGGTTGTAAATGGTTATATAAACCAAAAATTAATGTAGATGGAACTATAGAAAAATTGAAAGCTAGGTTGGTTGCAAAGGGGTACACACAAAAAGAAGGGATATATTATGAAGAAACCTTTGCCCCTCTAGATAAATTGAACACTATCAGAATGTTAATAGCTTTAGCTACTAAGAAACATTAGATGATGCACCAATTAGATGTAAAATTTTCATTTTTGAATGGAGAACTAAAAGAAGAGGTTTATCTAGAGTAACCGGAAGGGTTTGTCTAGAAAGGGAAAGAATATTTAGTTTGTAGATTGAAAAAAGCACTTTATGGACTAAAACATGCTCCTAGGTCATGGTATGAGAAAATTGATTCATTTTTTGTACATGCTGGCTACAATAGAAGTAAGAATGACCCTAATCTTTACACCATGAAAGATGAAAAAGGGTGCGTAGTGCTGATTTCATTATATGTAGATGATTTGATAATTACAGGTGATGTTATATATCTACTTGATGAAATCAAGTAACAGATGTCACAGAGGTTTGAGATAAAGCATCTAGGTGAACTCAGATACTATTTAGGTCTTGACATCTGGAGAGATTCAGGTCTAACATTTCTGTCTCAAGCAAAGTATGTCAAAAGCCTGTTAGAAAAGTTTAGAATGGATCATTGTAAGCCAACACCAGTACCATTGCAACAAAACATCAAATTGCAGTGTGAGGATGGCTCAAAAGCGGCGGATGCAACACTTTTCAGACAGCTGGTTGGGAGTCTAATCTACCTAATCACCACTAGACCTGATTTGGCTTATGTAGTTAGAGTGTTAAGCCAATTTATGTCTAAGCCACTCGAAAGCCTTTGGAATGCAGCGAAGAGTGTTTTGAGGTATCTACAAGGTACTGTAGATTATGGAATTATTTACACTAGCTCTTTTGGTGTTAGATTGGTAGGATTTGCAGATTCAGATTGGGCAGGAAATGTAGATGATCACAGATCTATAACAGGTTATGCATTCAATCTTGGATACAGGGTGATCACATGGAGCAACAAGAAGCAGAACACAGTCTCCTTGTCTTCAACAGAAGCAGAGTATCAAGCCATGTGTGCAACAACGTGTGAGGTGGTTTGGTTGCGTAGACTTCTCTAGGATGTTGGGGAAGAACATATAGTGACAACAACAATCAGATGCGACAATCAAAGTTCAATCAAGCTGGCCAACAATCCAGTATTTCACAAAAACACTAAACATATTGATACTTAATTCCACTTTGTCAGGGAGAAAGTGCAATCTAAACAAATTCATCTGGAATATTGTAATACATGTGATAATGTTGTGGACATTTTCACTAAGCCTCTTGGAAAAGTTAAGTTTCAAATGTTTAGGGAGATTTTAGGCATATATGTGAACCCATTCTCCATTAAGGGGGAGTGTTGAAGATAATGGAGAATATCCTAGAATAGGTAGAGTTGGTTCACGTAACCTCAAGATAGGAATTAGTTTCTATTTCTTAGAATGTTGTTCTAACTTCCCTAAAACCATGTTTTCTATTTAATGTGTAATGTGGATGAACAATGTAGAGCATTCTGTAGAGCCAGACTCTCCTGATTCAAACTCTTTTTCGTAGAGCTGACCAGTGGGTTTTATTTTTATTAATACAAGCATTACCATTTTTATCATGAAGGAGGGTTCATAACACCAATAGTTACATTTAACAGAGAACTTAACATGTTCTTTGTAACTTGTTTGTATATCATAAACACATTTTTATCTGGCATATTGATATGCCTCCTAGCGCTTTCTACATGTAGTTCAACCCTATGATTCAATTACTCCATCATATAACTGATTCTATTTGTCATACCCACAAATTGAATTGTGGGATTTGTTATCAAAACAAACTTATTTTTCAGGGGTTGTCATAGATTATTTGCCTGGGATGTCATCAACGATTATGTCAGTAGAGATTGTTCTAACAAGGGTCAAGTGGAAATGTTCAACATAGATTTGAACGACTTTTTTAGTTTGATTCTGCAGGTCGTAGTCGTTTCCACACATTGTTATCGATATACCAAGGGCAAATCTTGTCATAATTCTTTTAATCATATAGACCTTCGATTTTTCACTAATGAGAGTATTGGTTAAAATCTCACTTTTCTTAGTATTTGTTTGTTTTGCAGGATTTGGTTCAGTTGTCATGGAGAGAAATGGAATCAGAATGCAATGGGATTTGTCCTATGGAAAGAAGGATATAATCCCAATTGTCACTGTGTCATATTTGACCAAGAAAAGCGATGAGGAAACACCAAAGTTCTGAAATGTTTCTCTTTGATAGATCGAAGCTCAGGTTCAGAGATCACCATTGTCCTCGCAAGAAAATAGCTTCCATATCAACCATTTTTAGAATGTAAATCCAAAATTGATCTTGAATTTTAGATTCTTTGTTAATTTAAAATTTTGTATCCAAGGGATATCGATGTGTAATCCAAATGGGAAATATCTCTGTATAAAAGACTCAGGGTTTCTTTGAAAATGGGAATGGGGTTCTATAGGAGAGATAGCACATACACCATAGGTGATAGGAGTTATGGATATGTTTAGTAATGTCATTGTGATCGTGGATATATTTTATATTTTTGGAAGTGTTAGACTTGATTTGGTTTTATTTGATCAGTCAAAACTTATATCATTTGTTCTCTTCCCATGCTCACTCTATGTATCCTATACAATTGTTGTGTGATTTGATTCTGTAAGCAAACAGAAAAATCTATTTGCATTTCCTTTTTCCTCTATTAATTCAATTTTGTTTCAATTCAATCACTTCTGCTTGAGTGACTTGTCTCCTAAGGCTAATTATTATTTTGGGATCAATTTAGCTTAGATTTTTGTGGTTTTATTCCAGGAGTTTACACTGTAGTTGATGTTACTTTTATTGATATATATCCGTTGTTCCTAAATCATTTTATTTTCTATTTTTTGTTATTTATTTATTGGTTTTATTTATAAATGAATAGCAATTTCTTTTTTGATATTTTGAAATTTTTGGATCCATTTCCTCCCTTTATTCTGGCATAAAATTATGTGTGAATTTATATATTTAAGTTTTATTCTTAATGTGCATTATCATAAATCACAGTGTTTGATCTATGTTAATTTGGGAGAGTTGAAATTTGCTCTTACGTAGCTTTATATCTTTTATTTATAATGTACTAAGGATTATTTTCTATTAGTTTAATTCATAGTTGCACTTATGAATTAAAAGATAGTTTGTATTTTCATTCTAGAATCAGTAACTTGTTTATATTTGAACATTCAATCTATATATACACATATCCATTGTTTTGTATCATTGCTAGTTACTTTGCTTTCTAGCTTTTATCCTTTGTGTATATAATATGTATATGTTGCCATGCTAACTTGTATCATATTGTAAACAATTGTTTAACTCATAGAATAAGTACACTAACATAAGTATATGATAACTTTGACTATAGGATAAAATGGGATAGGATTAACCATTTCCTTTTCCCTTTTGTGAGAGGAAGAGGCTAAAGGCCAATAGAGCCTATAAACCTATCGAGAATGGCCACACCAAACAACTAGGGCTATTAAAGAGCTTTAGTCATTTAGTTTCTCCTTGTTGACTAAGGTGCATAAAACTAGTGTCAACAAGCATACCACTTGGCCATCCTGCATTAAGAGTCATCCAAGTCCTTCCTTCTAGGAATTTGGTCACACTAGAAAGTCTTTGTTTGGGTCTATTATTCTAAGAACTAGTGCATGAGCTAACAAATACTTTAGCTACTCAAAGCTTAAAGCACATTCCATTGTCCATTTATGTTTTTTCCCTTTCTTTTGAAATATTGTGATTGGATAACCAATCTTGGAGAAATTTTTAATAAATCTCCTATAGTAACTTGCAAGCCCCATGCATGATCTGACCTCAGTTGCATTTCTTGGTGTTGGTCATTCTATAATTTCTTTAATATTTAATGGATCAACTTCCACACTTTCCTTTGAAATAACATGTGCCAAACACTGAATTTGAGACTTGAAGAACTCACACTAGTTGAGCTTCGTATATATCTTGTGCTCCCTCAATAGTTGTAATACCACAGCTAATTGTCCGTCATGCTCCTTCGTTTTTGAGTAAGCCAATATGTCATCAACAAACACCAACAAAAAACTTGTCCAAATATGGACTCCATACATTTTTCATTAGATTTATGAAAGTATCTGTTGCGTTAGTAAGCCCAACAGGCACAACCACAAATTCATAACGCCCATACCTTGTCTTGAACATTTGCTTATAAATGTTCTAGTCCTTCATGTGCACATGGTGATACTGAGACCTCAAATCAATATTTGAAAATAGTGTTGCTCCCCATAATTGATCAAACAAATCATAAATTTGTGGCAAGGGGTATCTATTCTTGATAGCAAGTTTGTTAAGCTACATGTAGTCTATGCATAGTCCGAGCATGCCATCCTTCTTCTTCATAAATAATACCAGTGCTCCTCACGACAACACACTCGACCTTATATATCCTTTGTCTACCATTTCTTTGAGTTTTAGCTTTAGCTCCATCAATTCTAGAAGGTCATTCAATCGAGAGCATTAGATGCATGTGTTGTCCAAGGCAATAATTCTATGGAGAGGTCAACTCCTCTATGCGGTGGTAGTCCTAGGATATCCTCAAGGAAAATTATCCTTGAACAACTTTAGAACTTGGCGTTCCACCAAGTTGTTGCCACTATTAATCTCATAACTACTGGTTATTTTCACAATAAACATCTTGCATCCCTTTTGGCCACTCCTTTTGGCTTGCATCACTATTATTAGTTGAACTGATATCAACTTTGACATTCCTTGCAATACAATTATTTCATTGGTCTCATTAAGGCATTCAATTGATTTTTCAAAATAGTGAACTTTGGTCCTATGAAGGGCTAGTCAATCCATCCCTAACAATGCGACATATGCATCCAGTGAAAATAAATTGAAATTAGTAGTTGTAGGCATGTTTCTCAACTCAAATGGGCATGATTTGACTATGTTCTCCACTCGCCTCCTTGTCCCTATCGCTAATTGAACTAGCCAATATTCCTAGTGCATTTCCTAGTTCAAAGCAAATTTTTCGACAACTGTTGGATTGATATAACTAAAATTCAATCCTAGTGGTAAACTTTCTTATTTTCCATTGCAACATATATTCTAGGTCTATTCTAAGACATGTCCCGAACTCTCTTAGCTTACTATGCGCTACAACCTCCTTGCATTGGGGATAACTTATTTGTAAATTGTCTCCTCTACACTCCCTGTAACCATGGGTCTACTCTAGGGCCCATTCAATTCTTATCTGACAACTTTAGAGGAGTGGTCATGATCAACAGTAGTGATGGGCCTTACACTTCTACCTTGCTAGTGATCCACAACTTTTTCCCCTTTCCTTTATATATGTGATGTCCCTTGGGTTTCCAGTTGGCTTTCAAAATAAAATATATATTAATCTTTGGCTTCTCATCCCTGAGGTAGGGTATATACCTAAAAAATTCCAATAGTTTAGTTGTATGCTCATCAGATGACAATTTTCCCATATTGAGTTCATAAAAATACTTGGCCTCACTATCATAGTACCCTTTAGACATGAACTTCTTTTAGAAGTATCCCTCAAATCTCTTCCAGGACAACTCTTCTCCTTGAATGTTCTTGACATTCTTTAGGTATTCCCACTGGATACCAACTTTTGCCCTTAGGATGAAGGTGGCTACCCTTGTTTTCATATTTTCAAATTAGTTATTAACCTTGAAAAAATTCTTCATCCCTAACATCCATACCTCTTCTTCTTCAACCTTCTTCACCTCTTCATCAAATGTAGGAGGCTTTTCCTTCTTAAATTCTTCTAGCATGAAGTATTTCCCTCTCTTCTTTGTCGATGGTGTAATAGATCTAACCTACAAATATATGAAAATAATGCAAGTACCCTCATAAATAACAAAAGAGAAATAGATAAACTTCAGTTCTTTATTAATATCAAACCCTTGAGGTAGGTTAACACCATACAATCACTCCTTAAGGAAGGAGAACACTCCACAAGCCATATGCTTTCCAATACAGTAATCCTTGACACATATATCAATGGGGAGTCTCCAGCCTCTATATAGGCTTTATACATACAATACCAAGGGTCATTACCATGGATCTATCAATACCATATATCTAATATAATGGGCTTATCACATTATTCCTAACTACTTGTGGTCCCTTACATGATGCGGCTTAACCACTTTATTTATTAACTATGACCCATTTATTTATTATCCTTACATCTCATTATTACCTTGGGTACCTCCTTCTGTACCCCATAATATCCCATAATATCCCCCCCTAGGTATACTACATTCCACCACCTTAAACATGTTTCATCCCCGAAACATAAGAAGAACACAAATAATACGATCTACTCAAAAGAGTAGTCCACTGGTACCATGCACGTGCATCTATCCATCCTAGAGAAAGGTGAACCCTTGATCTAGCTGGTGCTTCTCTCACTTGAGATGGAAGTTAATCCTGGTGGTTCCTCTGTGTTGATGTGATGTGGGTGGATTGTCATACCTCTCTATTTGTCGTGTAGGGGTTGCTGTCCTTGTTGCTAATTCGCTATCATCTTTTTGGTTGTTTTATTGTTGGGCGATGTGGGTGGTGATATGCTGAAGTTTTCACCAATGGTGTATCTTTCTTTAATTCGCCACATAATGGATCCTAATTGGTATCTAGTGCATGTTGTGGCACATGCGGTGGTTGCTTATCTTCGAGTAGTACTTCAACCATCGACTCCTCATCTAATGTGTCAGTGCCTACAACATTTTCTGCTTTAGCCTCCTTGGACTTTACCTGTTTATTGATGGAAATATTCTATAATGTAATTTTCTTCTTTTTATACCATAGCTTTAGGAATTTCTTCTGCACATTAATATTTATAGTACCAACCGATTCCATCCAAGGGTATCCCAAAACAACATCCATATTAGCCATATCTGAAGCATAAAAATCAGGATGTAATACATACTTGTCCACAGAAATCTTCAAATATTTATAAACATGAACATCCTCATTATCAACCTGTGTGTTTTCAATGTGTTTTGCTAGAACTTGCAATTTTTTTGCCAAATTAACATTGATAAAATTATGCTTGCAACTAGGATTTATA
>APFE030775597.1:80834-121521 GCA_000404065.3 Pinus taeda
TTTGCCCAAGAAAGTGCTCTGATACCACTTGTAATAGGTCTGACCCAAAAATATATGAAAATAATGCAAATACGCCCAGAAATAACAAAAGAGAAATAGATAAACCTTAGTCCTTTATTAATATCAAACCCTTGAGGTAGGGTAACACCATACAATCACTCATTAAGGAAGGAGAACACTCCAGAAGCCATATGCTTTCCAATACAATAATCCTTGACACATATATCAATGGGGAGTCTCTAGCCTCTATATAGACTTCATACATACCATATCATGGGTCATTACCGTGGATCTCTCAATACCATATATCTAATACAATGGGCTTATCACATTATTCCTAACTACTTGTGGTCCCTTACATGATGCAACTTAACCACTTTATTTATCAACTATGGACCTTTTATTTATTATCCTTAGATCTCATTATTATCCTTTGTACCCGATAATATCCCATAATGTACCCCATATTGAGTTCATAAAAATCCTTGGCCTTATTGTCATAGTACCCTTTAGACAGAGACTTCTTTCAGAAGTATCCCTCAAATCTCTTCCAGGATAACTCTTCTCCTTAAATGTTCTTAACATTCTTCAGGTATTCCCACTGGATATCAACTTTCACCCTTAGGATGAAGGTGGCTACCCTTGTTTTCATATTTTCAAATTAGTTATTAACCCTGAAAAACTCTTCATCCCTAACATCCATACCTCTGCTTCTTCAAACTTCTTCACCTCTTCATCAAATGTAGGAGGCTTTTCCTTCTTAAATTCTTCTAGCATGAAGTATTTCCCTTTCCTTCTTGGTCGATGGTGTATTTTTTTCTATAGCACTACGTAGTTATTTGGGGAATATTATTGTCCTTTATGGGGTACTCAGAGGAGTTCCACCCCTCATGATGTATTCACTTCCTTGTTTGTGCCTTTTCTTGGATCTTTTTCCTTTTGCGTGATCAATCCTCATACCTTTCCTTCCTTTCCCTAAATAAATATGCTTGAACTTGTAGCTATCTCCTAGATCATGTTGCTTATATCTTTGTAAATCTGATAAGCTTCGCAGTAGGAACACATTTACTTCATCCCATTGCTCTTAAGCTTTGAGAATCTTCTTATTGTCAGCCTTACAACTTCTTAGCTTTTCCTTCAAACTTCTAAGTGTATCCATCTAGTGAGGAGATCCTACCTCTTCTCTCTTCTTAACTAATTCTTCCTCATGCACATGTTTTGACCTATCAGTGCTATACTATGCCATCTCATTGTTTATTCATTTTGATCTTGTGTTATTCCTTTTGTGTCTTTCTATCTTGTAACATCAAATTCCAAGTCAGTACATCTATCATAACAATAATGAAATTAATATGAAATCCATGGTTCAAATATTATAAACATCAGATAACAACATTCATGATCAGAGACTGCACTCTACAATAGATCCTAAAACATCATCATACCAGGCAAAAGCCCATAGCTGTTCTCCATAGGTCCAGTTTTGATCTATTTTCTCAAATAACAATTTGTAACACCTATATCCACCACATTGACCATACTAAGTGCAAAAGAAGGCATTAATATCGCTAATCAAACTTCAAAATCCTGTTATGGAAATGGGGTCTTAAAATTTCATCAATTTCAGACTCCTTGAGACTAAAAATTAAGGCTATTGTTGCGCCTGAATCAATGACACCTTTCCAACGATATAAAATTTATCGAAAATTGACTCATGAATCAAAGGTATAGTCATTTGAAGTTGAGCCATTAAACTCCCACCACATCAGTGTTATGATTCCATGTGGCACCCATGTGGTATCCCTCCACACCCTCATGGGAGGTCTGTGTCATCCTTCTTTTCTCATGTGTTCATAACCATTCCTAAGTGGCATTTCATCCTCACCAATTCTTGCTACCTACCGGTCCACCCCACTTAACCTTGCAATCAACATTTTTCTCCTTATATTCATTCTCAACTTTGGCCACTCCTTTTCCTTAGCACAAAGTGAAAAATCACAAAACATTAAGTCCGTGGTGATATGGGAAATTTACATCAACTCATAAGTGGGGTTTCTCGTCTCTCAACCCTCACCCCCTCATTAACCTTGGCCTACTGCCAACCACCTTCCCATTGTTTCAAGGTGATATAAACTTGTTCGCATTAATTAATGGAAGAGATTTCCATCTCGGTCGGCATTAATCTCAGCCCACATCTTATCATGCTTCGCCACAATCCTCCCAAGGTTTTGAGACCCCAAGGGCCGAAATGACATCATCACAACACCATTCCCTCCAAGTGGACTCTTCCGAGAGCACCACATGTCAGTGAATATTTGGCCCTCTCGACCGTCTGATATGGCCTATTCTAGCTACAACATAGCACACCATTATGGCACCATGTTAGCCTATAATCATGCCACCTTCCCACCTCACTTGGATCCCACTGTTCTTGACCCTTAGTAACAAAACCATAATTTCACATTATAATGATTTGGCCCTAATTCAAGGGATTAGTTTAGTGCTCAAAAATCAAAGTGTGTGACAAAGATCAAAACATGTACCATAGCATGGATCTTGGCTATCTGAATCCAACGCAACTCGTTTCACTTAAAAAAAATATTGTGTGCTTCCGATATCGTTTTTTGACTGATTTGTCAAGTAACTAAACTTTTTGTAATATGGATTGCATGTACGCCCAGTCAGTAGTCTGTACGCAGACTAGGAAGGTGACTGGGCATTTTACTATTTTTTTTATGTTTTTATGAGCCGATGGTAGGCTGTCACTTAGCCTCTCCACGTTGGTCGAATTTTCTTGAATTTTGATTGGTTGTGCATTCATTGAGGTGGTCCAATGGTGGAGAGCCATGTGGGCCAATGGTTGACTGCCATGTGGCCTCCCAAATGTATTGTATAATTTTGTTTATGGGTTGAATGAGCCTAATGGGATTTGAATGGGTGACCTTTGGGGTGGCAGCACAGTTCTCCACCACTACGCCACCGGTGTTCCTTGTAAACTAACCATTGCGTCACCAGTGCTCCTTGTAAACTATGGGTGCATGCATACATTTAAGGTTTATGTTGAACACATATGGGGGAAGGGGCCAAGGATAATCCCTAGCCCATGGCCACACCCCACACCATAGGACCATGGTGGAGGGAGCCAAGGGTTAGGGCTTAAACCCATCCCACAGTGTCTGCGAGATCGTATACACCCACGTAAACCGCCAGCACTAATAGTTGAAGCTTGGAGTAGAGGGGACCAACCTTGGGCAGTACGTGACCCATATAACCATAGGTCAGAGTAGGCAGGGAGAATTTTGGATGGGGGCGTAGCACAGGGCCTATCCCTCAATCATATAGTGCTTGATAAGACTATAGGTAGAGTATGGAGTGGTTCATCTTCTAGGGTGCAAAGCGGGGGCTAACCCCAAGGCCACATGGCCACATATAACCACAACCTAATCCTTAAGTTCAGGTGTGGGTTTCAAGTGCCAAGCTTTAGGTTTTATGGCGCACCCAATGACCAACTCTAGTTTTGTTGGGGGCTCAGCCGACAGGGGTGGGTAATTAGCCCCAACCCTTGGGCACGTGGCCCCCATATGACAATAAATTTTAGAATTTGGGGTTTAGTGGACAAGTTAATTGTCTGATAATTTTGCCCATCTATCGGGATTGTAGGCCATGTTTGCATGCCAGTTCTGGGTTTGTGTTACACAGTATTTTGTCATTGACCCCACATTCCCTGATCTGGACACTGCTGGTCCGTGTTATTGACATCTGCTTTGTGTCATGTTGCAAAATATGTGTCAGTGTCTTCCTTGTCAGATGAGGAAGAATACCTCAATTCATTACTCCTAGAGTCGACCCTTTTTAACCTATGTTTTTGGGTCGTCGCGAGTCATCAGTTGTTCCACCTGTGAAGATTGCCAAGTTTGAAATAATCCTAGCAATGACATCGCTCTATCTCTGTGTTTCACTTGCGACGAGATACTTTTGGTGAGTTTTTTTTTTTAAATTGTCAATGAGCAGTCCTAGGGTTGGTTGTTGGATCAAATGAGCTTGGCTCTCTCCCTTGGGAGGGTTGTTCCACCTTTTGTACAACCTCCCAAAGGGATAAGCTCTTTCTCCCATCTCTCATGGAATCTCTTCCTCTCATAAACTTCTCCTTCATGGCTGAGATCTGCTAGTTCAAGTAGTAGTAGTGGCAAGTGGAAGTTGAAGTTAGAGAGTAGAGTTTGGAAGTAGCCTCTTATGTAACATAGCCTAGGATGGTTTTGTGTGGATTTGGCTTAATTGTATGAGTGTTCTAGCATCATAATTTTACCTTCTGGGTAGGACAGAGAGTTATTCATCCTCTTGGGAGACACTTCACGAGTGAATTCTTGCAGAGACATGCTGACAAGACCCTTCAAGGAGACCTACAACATCAAGGCATGGTTGTAAGTTTTACTTCAGTTCACATTAATACAAATATCTTATGTCAAATTGCATATTGATAGCTTGAAGTTCCTTGACCCTTTAAGTAGATTTTTTTTGTCATATTCTATTATGTTCATTGTTGTTCTCTGTATGTTGTTCTAGGTACAAAAGTGATTAGAAGAAGAGCTAGAGCAGCAGAACGAGAACTTCATCAAACAAGGATTTGAAGGTAGGCCTTCATGACATTAACTAACTAAGGGAATTTGATTTGATATTGTTTTTGATGTGACTAGACCCACTCTAGGGCTAGAGGGGTTGCCTTTGTCCATAGAGGGAACTTGCTTGCATGACAGTTTGGGGCGCTCGAGCCAAGTTTGGGCCAGATTAGCGGAGGGTTAGCTATGGAAATTAGGAAAAACTTGTAATATGCATAACTTCTATAGCTTTTGGTCAAATGAGGTGCCGAAAGAACCCAGATGGGGGTTTTTGATAGTTCTCGATCCATTGGAGACACAAATTTGAGCACTTAATGAAAGAAGCCTTGCATTGGAAGATTGACGAGGAGATGTAGCCCAGGAGAGGGGTGAACTCCTTTATCATGATTGTTGTTATGTGTTTATGATATGGAATTTTGTCTCTGTTTTAGTTGTTAACTAAGTTTAAAAATCATTTGTTTATGTGTTCTGTAACTTGATCCATTACCCAAAATATATAAAAATTTCACATGAAATTTGTTCATCACCTTCAAGTTTCATAAACAATTCATTTTGGTATAAGAGCATCGGGTTATTATGAAGGTTTGATTTTTTTTGCAAGTGTTTTTATGATGATTACAAGGTTGAAGCTTAAAATAAGAGAAGGGGAACTTTTGGAGCCAAGATCTCAAATTTTTTCAAGGAGAACAAACACACCTCAGGCTTCAATAGTCATGGCACATGAAGAAGGTCCTAAAGGGATGTTTGAAGATGAAATAACTTTCAAAAAATATTTATTTGAGATGTCTGGAATGGTAAAGGTTCTTTATGAAGAGAGTAATTCAAGGTTGTATGGAGAGAGCTCAAAACCTCCAAAAGGAGATGGAGGAAAAGGAGAGAAGCCTCCAAAAGGGAATGGAGGGAACGGTGACAAACCACCACCTTCACCTCCATCTTCATCCTCATATTCATCCTTATCTTCTTGTACTTCTTCAAACCTTTCACAAACACCAAATTCTGGAAAAGGACATGGTAAAACTCCTTTGTTAAATCTTGATATAAATTTTTAATTGTCTATGTATGATGGAGAGGTAAATGCTAAGAAATTATATAATTGGATTCATCAGATTGAAGTGTATTGCAAGATACAAAGAATCAAGGATGATGAGACCAAAATTTAGCTTGCTTCTCATAGGTTGGAAGATGCATCACTAATTTTGTGGAAAGCCAAAAATCAAGAGGACATGAAGAAACATGGTAAGGTTTTTTCCTCTTGGAATGATTTTTTTGTTGCAATAATAAGGTAGTTTTATACATTAGCATACATGCAAAAAACTATCATGAATTAACAAAACTTTAGGCAAGATAAGGGGAAAAATGTGCAAAGTTATACTCAAGAATTTAGGAAAAGGGCTTTAATTTTGGGTATATATTTTTCCTCTCAAGATACTTTGCTAAAATACATTGGAGGATTACATAGTTATTTGAGACATACCATTCTCATGTTTAACCCTACAAAACTAGATGAAGTTTGTGTACAAGCAACTCATTTAGAAGCAAGAGGGAAAAATGTTTCTAAAGAAACTAGTGAGAAGTCATTCAAGTTTGGAGAAAAAGGAAAAGAGAAGTTTAAAGGAAAGGATAAAAAGAATGCTTCAATCGAGAAAGAAGGAGAAAAAATCACATGTAAACACTATTCTAAAGAAGGCCATGATGAAGACCACTGTTGGAAAATTCATCCTGAGATGAGACCCAAAAAGTTAAAAAACAAGGAGAAAGAAAAGATTGTTGCAACTACACAACAAGATCTAAGATCTGATTCTAGAGATGAAATAAAAATCATAGCCATGGGATTGAAAGGTAAGGATTCAATTGCAAGTACTATTTCTTCTAGCAAACCCATTGAAACTCAAAATGAAAGATAAATAATAGAGTTGTTCCATATTAGAATCATCAAAAAACATAACAAGGTAGATACTTTGTTTGATAGTGGTTCACAAGAAAACCTCATTTCAGAAGGCGTTGTCAAAGAACTAAATTTGGAAACCATTCCCCATCCTAAACCTTATCCTTTGGGTTGGGTATCTGACAATTCCAAATTTCAGGTGACAAAAAATGCATGCTTAGATTTGTCATCACTACAAATTTTATTAATGAGGTAGAACTTGATGTGGTACCACTTGTAATTTGTGGGAATATTTGTGGAAGCCCATACTTATATGACAGGAAAGCCATGTTTCATCACCATGAGAGAAACTATCACTTGTTAAAATATGGGATTGAGTACATTGCTTGTCAAAATTTTACATTGTTGATGATTAAACATAAAGATGTTGATGAATCTTAAGCACTTCAAGGATATGAATCAAGTTTGAAATCATATTACATTTAGGTTTCTAATCCATGTGATAAGATGTTTCAGGAATCTATTGTGTTGCCTTTTAAATAGGAAAACAATATGAAGTTCATTTGCAACAGAATGATTCACTTTTGAACATTGGTTTGAACAAGATGCCATTGTTAAAGAGTGCAAGGATAAAAAAGAATATGCAAAAGCTTTTTGACTAAGAGGTAATTAGTTCTAAAATATCTTTTTGTGGGTTTCATAATGTTTTGGCCTTGAAGAGGGATGGTGCATGGCAATAACGATCAAATTTAGTAAAGAGTCAAGCCAAGTGCAAGGCTAGACATGCTAAGAATCGTTATGAATATAGTGGTCAAGGTGAAGTGCAATTGAGATTGAATAAGCCTTATTTGATTGAAGATCAAGGAGGGAATATTAAAATTCCTTCAAGCGTAGTTTTCTGTTCTGAATATCTTGAAAAATTGCAGCAAGATATTATCTTTGACAAAAGGATAAAGACTTCAAAAGTGAAGTACCTTCATGAGGAGCTCAAAGTGACAAAAACAAACAAAACCAAAAGGGTTCAAATTGGAAGGGTGAGGGAATTGCACCCTCATCTGGTTTTTGACTAAAAATGAGCTCTTGGAGGTCGAAAAGCTTCCAATAGGGAGGAGTGATCTAAGGGATTAGTTTAGTGCTAAAAAATAAAGGTGTACAACAGAGCGTGAAATTTATTCCATTGTGTATATCTCAGCGATATGAATCCAACACAACTCGTTTCACTCAAAACCCATATCGTATGCTCCTGATATCGCGTTCTGACCGATTTGCCAAATAACTAATTTTTTTGTAATATGGGTTGTAGGTACACCCAGTTAGTAGTTTGTGTGCTGAATAGGCAGGTAACTGGGAATTTGACTTTATTTTTTGGGTTTTTATGGGCCAGTTGTAGGCTTCCACTTGGCCTCTCTAGGTTAGTCAAATTTTCTTGAGTTTTGATTGGCTGTGGGTTCGTTGAGGTGGTCCAATGGTGGAGAACCAAGTTGGCCAAAGGCTAACTGCCATGTGGGCTCCCAAATTTATTTTAAAATTTTATTTGTCGGTCAAAAGGACCTGGTGGGATTTAAACCACGTCCTTCTTCATTCCAGGCCAATAACAATATTTCTTAATGGATGTTACCATATTTTGATTTCCTGGGTAACATGAGTATGGTTTTTTTTAAGTTCATTTAGTATGAGATAAATTAAATTGTTTCCACAAGGGATGTATATGCAACCTTTAAATTGTAACTTCCTATCCCTTGAGAGGGAGAAATTTTTATTTCTCTTGCCTTTTGGCTCTTGTTGCAACTATTCTTTTAATCATTGATATTTAATATCTTGTTGCCCTACTATTTTAATTCTCTCTTGGAGATCAGTCCCATAGGAACTTATGGCTACTATATGGCATAATGGCAACCTCCTGTTATGTGCATCAACAACTATATTATCCTTGCCTTTAATATATTTTATCTCAAATTCAAATTCACTAGTTGTGGAAAGCCATCTAGACTTACTTGCATTTAACTTTGGTTGGTTAAATAAATATTTTAGGCCCCCATGGTTTGTCATCAAAGCGAATTTCCTTCCAAGGAGATAATGTCCCCACATCCTCAATGCATGAATGATCATTGCTAGCTCTAGATCATGAGTCACATAATTTTCTTTGTGCTCATTTAACTTCCTTGACACATATAAAATCACTTGGTCATCTAAGATCAAGCCTCCTCCAAATACTTCTTTGTAGGAAGATGTGCACATTACAAAGTCTTTATCTGGGTCTATTATTTTGAGCACTAGTGCATGAGCTAACAAATACTTCAAATACTCAAAGCTTGCTGCACATTGCACTGTCCATTTGAATTTCTACCATTTCTTTTTCAATGTTGTGATTAGATAAACAATCTTGGATAAATTTTAATAAATCTCCTATAGTGACCTGCAAGCCCCATGAATGATCTAACCTCAACAAAATTTCTTGGTGTTTCCCATTCCATAATTTCTCTAATATTTCTGGATCAACAACCACACCTTCCTTTGAGACAACATGTCTTGAATACTGAAAGCGCTCGCACTTGCCGAACTTCACATACAACTTGTGCTCCATCAATAATTATAACACCACATATATATGTGTTCTTCATTCTCCTCCTTGGTTTTTGAGTAAAGCAAGATACCATCAACAAACACCAACGCAAACTTGTCCAAGTAGGTACTTAATACATTTATCCTGAGGCACATGATTATAGCTAGTGCATTAGTAAGCCCAAACGGCACAACCACAAATTCATAATATGCCTTGTCTTGAACATTGTCTTATAAATGTCCTCATCCTTATTGTTCACTTGGTGATACCCATGTTGGAAATAATACTGAGAGGTGGTGTAAATCAGTATTAGTGACGCAGGGAAAACCCCTGCGATGCCCAGAATCACAATCTGTTCAATGCACACAACGAATACATCAAAACTGTCCCTATAAAATTTCAGATTGCTGGCAATTACATTACACTTCAATTTGAAATTTTATAGGGACAGTTTTGATGTATTCGTTGTGTGCATTGAACAGATTGTGATTCTGGGCATTGCAGGGGTTTTCCCTGCGTCTCTAATACTGATTTACCCTGCAATACCTAGGACCTTCAATAATAATGCATATCAAACATGCTACTCAGCTTTTGCCCAAATCAAAAACACTAATCCCTGGTACATTACTTTTCATAACAGCGATTTATTAAGCATCAAATTTTCAAACAACTCAAATGTTCCCACAATCCATATTCCATATCTCATTAGTCCCTCAATTCCATTCATTCACCACAAATTCACATGTCTTTTAATATTGGGTACAATCATAAGCCAACAAAAGAAATATGCTCTTGTTCCCTTTTAACAATCTTAACATTATTTACTCAATCAACCAATAGCAATTATAATACCATCCATCTTTACTCAAAGGACATCAGTCCACACAGATCACTGGATTAACTCGAGGAGCGCTTTACGCAAATTCATGATGCGCCCTCATTCCATTAGTTTTGATATTGGTTCATTAAATCAATACATTCACAATCCAGCTCAGCATATGTCAGCAACGCACTTACCTTTCTCATTGCCCTTCAACTCTTTGACTTCCCTTTTCCAATTGCACAAATGTCAAGGATCAACTTTGAGTTCATTGTTTCTATGCGCCTTTTCTGCTGCTGCTAATATAAATGTCGCCTCACATGTTGCTCTAGTTGTCAATATATCCTCAAATTGTTCTGAATTCTCCTCCACTATCAGCATATCAGTATGCTGATTCTCTTTGCCCAAAGAATCCTCTGAAGAATTCTCAGGACTGCCAACCAGTCTTTCTCCCACATCATCGGCTTCCATGATATCTTCTGCACTCGTTCACTGTACTGAACTCTTTCTTCTATCATTTCCCTATCATACTCCGAATTTTTCAACATCCCTAAAGGATAGATTCTCATCCCTAAAACTTAGAAACTAATTCCAACTTAGGCTCCCTCATTAATTCTAAATAATCTAGAACTAATTTCTCTCAAACAATTAATTAATCACTCAAAATAATATTAATATTTACATGAAATTTTAATATTTCTTCAAAACATGAAACCCCCTAGCTTAGGTAAAATACAAGGTGCTTTCGGAGATGATGCTCCTGCATCAATTAGCAAGTCAATACTTTTTCATTTCCATAATCAGATTCATATACGCTACTTTAGTTAATGGAACTCGCATGTATACACAACTGTGTTTAAGGCAACTAGCGTATATCCTACAGACTTATGATTCGGTTAATTCATCATATATTGATCTTTAATCAATGCATCATAACCATATAAACAGTAACCAGGTGCAGTAAAAACATAACAGATAGTCACACACATGAACACAAGATATAAGGTGGAAACCCAATGTGGGTGAAAATCACCCGCTGCAATCGTCTCTATCTTCTTTTTAAATTAGAAACTTCTTTTTACAATTTTTGTACTGGTGCAGTCTTATACCATTACGCAGGCTTCTACCTGCAGAAGGCTACAACCTTCTCTCATTCTCTAGTTTCTCCTGGAAGGGAGCTACAACACCCTAGCTCTTGTACTAGCTGCTATATTTACTAGTATGTAGGTGCCAGCCTACAGAAGGCTACAACCTTCTCTTTTCTTCCAGGGATCACGTTTCATAAATTTTTAAACTGGGTCCATCAATAGCATCATTCAATCTTCAAATCAACCAATCCCCTTTGCACCAACCACAACTGAATCAACCAATGACTTTGAAAACCCTTCAATCTGATCTTTTAGAATGCTGTAACCAAAATACAGTAACCAGAACATAGTAACCAGAACCTAGAACACTGCAACATCAAATAGAGGCAGCTAAAACATATTTTATGAGGTATACACTACTTCTATGTGTCAAACCTGCGTGCATATGCACTTTTCTCAAGGCAAACCTGTGAACAGATCTGCAAATCAAATTTAAGATGTACACACTGTTTTGATATGCAGAACCAGCGTGTATATGTGCCTTTTCTAAAGTGAACCTATGTACAGATCTGTAAATGATGATTTAAACTTCACAACAATCCTAGACTTCAGTTATACATAGATCATCATATTTACAGACTACAACATGCGCTAGTTATTCAGATAAATGATCAAATCACATAAAGATACTTCACTTCAAGCCTTTAGATCTTGACCCATCATTAGATCTTATCCTTTATCATGTACTAAGGTTCATCCTTGGTTCAGATCCAGCTATGCACCATAACCCAATAACCTGTATACTAGATCTTTCTCTTCATTAGATATTCAATACTTGAGTACCTTTGCCTAATGATCTTCTCCTCCTTTTATATCTTAGGCCTTACTCAATGCCATGGACCAAAACTACTTATGACCAATACCTTGGACTAAATACCTGGGGTCAACACTTCGGACTAGATACCTTGGACCAATACCATGGATCAAAATACCATGGACCAAATAACATGGACCAAAACATAGTTTTCCAACATGTACACACCTTTCCTTCTGTGAAAGTGTGTTTGTACATTATACGCTCCTTTTGGTCTTCTAACCCACATGTACATGTGGCTTGGTCTATGTGGAACCTGCGTATACCTCTCTTTCTTCATTTTGTGAGTCTGAATTATGATCTGTCATCTGAGTGAGTTTCCATCAAGGACAACACCTGTGTTATAGTGCCAAATCTGTGTCATAATTCCAACAATCTCCCCCTTTGGACTTGATGGCAACCCCAAGTCACTCTCCCCCTTTGTCATCAAGGGCAAGGGTTATGCTCCCCCTGAGTACATGCCGAATTCTCTGATATGCTGAAGTGTGCTGATTGAGCTCCATGATCGAGTCCATGCTCCCCCTAAATATAAGAAAGGTCTACCAAAAGATGTTCTAAAAGAAGAACTTGACTCTATACATACATCGTAAATGACCTTCCTATCACCAATGACTTATACATACATCCATCTCCCAACCAAGTGGGGATATACCAAGTTTGACTCATCCATCCAACCAAGTGGGGATATACCAATTGCTTATACATGTCAAAACAAGAGCATTACATCATCCATCCCATGCATAGTGGGGAAACAAAATAGGTCATTTCATGACCTTTACATTAAAAGATATACATGACATATATAACAGAGACCAAATATATGATACAAGACCATGATAGTCATTAGCAACTAGCATCTGTCAATCAACATCCAGACTGGAAGTCATGATCTCCCCCTGAACCTGTTCCACCTGAATAAAAAACAACTGTGTGAATTTATATCAAGATCTTCTAAGATAATGCCAACAATGCAGAAGTATATGCTCCCCTTGAACCCATGCTAGATGATCATTGTCAGATCTGATCATTTCATATAGTAGAAGAGTTATCAAGGCATCATCATCAATCAAATATACATCAAGTTATCCACAACTTATGAGAGCCAACATATTTCCACATGTCATCCACAGACTCTAGTCATCATCAAGTAGAGCAGATAATTCACTTAACCATATCAGACTTCTTTCATCCTAAGTGAGGCCGACTACTTTTCTTCAAACCAACATATACGCGACTATATCAACAGAAACCAGTGTATGTATGTGACTGCGCTTCATGAAACTTGCATATAACCACCTTTCTCTGAAACAAATAAGTTTTAATAGCAGGATGATGCATCAACTACTCCCAGCTTTTGTTTGAGATATTCAAATGTCTGTCTGGGTAGTGGTTTGGTGAATATATCAGCAACTTGATAAGGCTATAGGTAGAGTATGGAGTGGTTCATCTTCTAGGGTGCAAAGCGGGGGCTAACCCCAAGGCCACATGGCCGCATATAACCACAATCCAATCCTTAAGTTTAGGTGTGGGTTTCAAGTGCCAAGGTCCAGGTTTTATGGCACACCCAATGACCAACTCCAGTTCTATTGGGGGCTCAGCCGATAGGGGTGGGTAGTTAGCCCCAACCCTTGGGCATGTGGTCCCCATACGACCATACATTTTAGAATTTGGGATTTACCGGACAAGTTAATTGTCTGATAATTTCGCCCATCCAGTGGGATTTAGGCCATGTTTGCATGCCAGTTCCGGGTTTGTGTTACACAGTATTTTGTCACCGACCCCACATTCCCTGATCCCAGACATTGTCGATCTGTGTTATGGACATCTACTTTGTGTCATGTTGAAAAATATGTGTCAGTTTCTTCCTTGTCAGATGAGGAAGAATACCTCAATTCATTACTCCTGGAGTAGACCCTTTTTAACCTATGTTTTGGGTCATCGTAGGTCATCAGTTGTTCCACCCGTGAAGATGGTCAAGTTTGAACTAAGCCTAGCAACGACGTTGCTCTGTCTCTGTGTTTCACTCGCGATGAGTTACTTTTGGCAAGTTTGTTTTAAAAAATTGTCAATGAGCGGTCCTAGGGTTGGTTGTTGGATCAGATGCGCTCGGCTCTCTCCCTTGGGATGGTTGTTCAACCTTTTGTGCAACCTCCCAAAGGGATAAGCTCTTTCTCCCATCTCTCATGGAGGATCCTCATATCATAAATATCTCCTTCACGACTGAGATCTTTTGGTTCAAGTAGTAGTAGCGGCAAGTGGAAGTTGAAGTTAGAGAGTAGAGTTTGGAAGTAGCCTCTTATGTAACTTAGTCAGGGATGGTTTTGTTTGGATTTGGCTTGATTGTATGAGTGTTCTAGCATCATAATTTTGCCTTTTGGATAGGAGAGAGAGTTATTCAACCTCTTGGGAGACACTTCATGAGTGAATTCTTGTAGAGACATGCTGACAGGACCCTTCAAGGAGACCTGCAATGTCAAGGCATGGTTGTAAGTTTTACTTCAGTTCATATTAATACAAATATCTTATGTCAAATTGCATATTGATAGCTTGAAGTTTCTTGACCCTTTAATTGGATTGTTTTTGTCGTATTCTATTATGTTCATTTTTGTTCTCTGTATGTTGTTCTAGGTACAAAAGTGATTAGAAGAAGAGCTAGAGCAACACAACAAGAACTTCATCAAACAAGGATTTGAAGATAGGCCTTCATGACATTAACTATCTAAGGGAATTTGCTTTGATATTGTTTTTGATGTGACTAGACCCACTCTAGGGCTAGAGGGGCTTCCTTTGTCCACAAAGGGAACTTGCCTACATTATAGATTGGGGCGCTCAAGCCAAGTTTGGGCCAAATTAGAGGAGGGTTGGCTATGGAAATTGGGAAAAACTTGTAATATGCATAACTTCTGCAATTTTTGGCCAAATGAGGTGCAGAAAGAACCCAGATGGGGGTTTTTGATAGTTCTGGATCCATTGAAGACATAAATTTGAGCACTTAATGAAAGAGGCCTTGCTTTGGAAGACGAACCAGGAGATGTAGCCCAAGAGAGGGGTGAACTCCTTTATCATGTTTATTGTTATATGTTTATGATATGGAATTTTGTCTCTGTTTTAGTTGTTAACTAAGTTTAAAAATCATTTGTTTATGTGTTCTATAACTTGATCCATTACCCAAAATACATAAAATGTTCACATAAAATTTGTTCATCACCTTCAAGTTCCGTAAACAATTCATTTTGGTATAAGAGCATTAGATTATTATGAAGGTTTGATTTTTTTTGCAAGTGTTTTTATGATGCTTACAATGTTGAAGCTTAAAATAGGAGAAGGGGAACTTTTGGAGCCAAGATCTCAAATTTTTTCAAGGAGAACAAACACACCTCGAGCTTCAATAGTCATGGCAGATGAAGAAGGTCCTGAAGGGATGTCTGAAGATGAAAGAACTTTAAGAAAATATTTATTTGAGATGTCTGCAATGGTAAATGTTCTTTATGAAGAGAGTAATTCAAGGTTGTATGGAGAGAGCTCAAAACCTCCAAAAGAAGATGGAGGAAAAGGAGAGAAGCCTCCAAAAGGGAATGGAGGGAGTGACAAACCACCACCACCACTGCCATCTTCATCCTCATATTCATCCACATCTTCTTGTACTTCTTCAAACCTTTCACAAACACCTCCAAATTCTGGAAAAGGACATGGTAAAACTCCTTTGTTAAACCTTGACATAAATTTTGAATTGTCTATGTATGATGGAGAGGTAAATGCTGAGAAATTATATAATTGGATTCGTTAGATTGAAGTGTATTGCAAAATACAAAGAATCAAGGATGATGAGACCAAAATTCAGCTTACTTCTTTAAGGTTGGAAGATGCATCACTTATTTTGTGGAAAGACATAAATCAAGAGGACATGAAGAAACATGGTATGGTTTTATCCTCTTGGAGTGATTTTGTTGTTGCAATAATAAGGTAGTTTTATACATTAGCATACATGCAAAAAGCTATCATGAATTAACAAAACTTTAGGCAAGCTAAGGGAAAAATGTGCAAAGTTATACTCAAGAATTTAGGAAAAGGGCTTTGATTTTGGGTATATATTTTTCCTCTCAAGATACTTTGCTAAAATACATTGGAGGATTACATAGTTATTTGAGACATACCATTCTCATGTTTAACCCTACAAAACTAGATGAAGTTTGTGTACAAGCAACTCATTTAGAAGCAAGAGGGAAGAATGTTTCTAAAGAAACTAGTGAGAAGTCATTCAAGTTTGGAGAAAAAGGAAAGGAGAAGTTTAAAGACAAGGATAAAAAGAATGCTTCAACCGAGAAAGAAGGAGAAAAACTCACACATAAACACTATTCTAAAGAAGGCCATGATGAAGACCACTGTTGGAAAATTCATCCTGAGATGAGACCCAAAAAGTCAAAAAACAAGGAGAAAGAAAAGATTATTGCAACTACACAACAAGATCTAAGTTCTGATTTTGGAGATGAAAGGTAAGGATTCAATTGCAAGTACTATTTCTTCTAGCAAACTCATTGAAACTCAAAATGAAAGATAAATAATAGAGTTGTTCCATATTAGAATCATCACAAAACATAACAAGGTAGATACTTTGTTTGATAGTGGTTCACAAGAAAACCTCATTTCAGAAGGCGTTGTCAAAGAACTAAATTTGGAAACCATTCCCCATCCTAAACCTTATCCTTTGGGTTGGGTATCTGACAATTCCAAATTGCAAGTGACATAAAAATGCATGCTTATATTTTTCATCACTGCAAATTTTATTAATGAGGTAGAACTTGATGTGGTACCACCTGGAATTTGTGGGAATATTTTTGGAAGCCCATACTTATATGACAGGAAAGCCATCTTTCATCACCATGAGAACTGTTATCACCCCAAAAAACTTTCCTAGGTTGTATCTCGGAGATGCTCGGGAACATTATAAACTCAACAAAATGTTGGAAGTGGATGAATGGAGGGTCTGATGCATATTCAAGCCAGATAACCACTCCTACTATGCTTAACTCCAGACATGGGTGAACACCCCCAGACTACAAGGCTTTACACCACCAATTACTCACAGTTTGAGGATTAAGTGAATATGGAGAATATTGACCACACCAGCAGATGCACAGGACCCTGTGATGGCCGGCTACAACTAGTAAAAGGTCTGCAAATCTATTTCCTAATGCACAGACAGGATGACAACTCTTTGGCACTAAGTAAATAGAAACATGCATAACAAATTCAATGATACATACTAGACTTTATCACAGAGGTGGGATGATAGCCCCTCAAATGCTAAACATCAAGAGCACATGAAACTGCATAACAGACACAACCTAGAACAGAGAAGAAGTGGGAAGTGAGCAATTAATAGCAAAAGAAGCTTGTATTAGCTAAAAATGAAGACCAGACGCTGCAAGTATCAAAGTAGTTACAGTCTCCAGAAGTTGAAACTTACATCAAAACAACAACCATCAACCATCATCCCAAATTACATATGTGTTCTGGGTATATATAGAGTTTGATTACAAAAATGCTCTGCTATTCTATGCGTGGAGGGGTCATAATGGACCACCAACCACATTAACTATCTAACATGGGCCTTTGCTACGATCTGCTGCTTCAATGAATGAACTTGATCTTCTCTGATATTTTGTTGTCCTTTTTAGCAGGTGGAAGAATGCTCCATAATTGCTGAACGAATCCAACTGCTCGAGGCATGTCCTTTTCGCTCTTGGCCACTCTATTTCTTGAATGAGGTTGTTGGGTAGGAAATGCACCAAGTACTTGGTAGATGATCACTATTGTCCTTCAGGAGCACGAAACAATCAAAGGTGGCGTACTGCATGGCAGGTGGAAGATCTAGTCAGCGGAGCAATATCGGCTGTCGGATGAAACATATGGATGGCAGAGATCTTTCGGCGGAAAAAATCGAGAAGAAGTGAGAACAGAGGAACGTTAGCCATCGGATCTCGGGCGGATAGATCCGATGGTTATCGGGAAAAAAGGTACATGGGAGATAATGAGTGGGGGATGTGCGAAAGGATGATAAGTGATATTCCCTGCACCACCATTGGATGGTAGGTGGTAAACATACAACGGGTTGCGATCACGTTCATAACACGACACGTGGTGGATGGGACAGGTTAATACCGCTTTCCCCGTGGGTTAATGTATGGGCAGTTCGTGGGATCGGGAGGAGCGACTGTCGTCCAATCGTGGGGGGAAGATGATCGGACAATGGGGAACAACTGGGAGAATTATGTGTGGCATGGGACTGTCAGATCGTGGTGCAGCAAATCGATGGTCGTGATGACGGGTTATGGAGGTGCAAGGGCACATGATCATGATTGTATGGGGCTTTAGGTCTTAGCGAGCGGGGACTAGAGCAAAGGATTTTATATGATTTTTAAACTAAAAAGAATACATAGAGGAGATAATAGGGGAATGGTCAAGGAAATGGACAGAAATGAGGACATCCAGTGCAGGCCTCCTTGAATAGAACTAAGGACCGATTTCACTTCTTCTCCTCGGGCATTAGCAACCTGTAGCAGAGCTAACAAGAAAAACTATCACTTGTTAAAATATGGGATTGAGTACATGGCTTGTCAAAATTTTACATTGTTGATGATTAAACATAAATATGTTGATGAATCTTAAGCATTTCAAGGATATGAATCAAGTTTGAAATCATATTACATTGAGGTTGCTAATCCATGTGATGAGATGTTTCAGGAATCTATTGTGTTGCCTCTTAAAATAGGAAAACAATTTGAAGTTCATTTGCAACAAGACGATTCACTTTTGAACATTGGTTTGAACAAGATGCCATTATTAAAGAATGCAAGGATAAAAAAGAATATGCAAAAGCTTTTTGACTAAGAGGTAATTAGTTCTAAAATATCTTCTTGTGGGTTTCATAATGTTTTGGCCTTGAAGAGGGATGGTGCATGGTAATAGCGATCAAATTTAGTAAAGATTCAAGACAAGTGCAAAAGGCTAGACATGCTAAGCATCGTTATGAATACAGTGGTCAAGGTGAAGTGCAATTGAGATTGAATAAGTCTTATTTGATTGAAGATCAAGGAGGGAATGTTAAAATTCCTTCAAGGGTAGTTTTCTATTCTGAATATCTTGAAAAATTGCAGCAAGATATTATCTTTGACAAAAGGATAAAGACTTCAAAAGTGAAGTACCTTCATGAGGAGCTCAAAGCGACAAAACAAACAAAACCAAATGAGCTCAAATTGGAAGGGTGAGGGAATTGCACCTTCATCTGTTTTTTGAATAAAAATGAGCTCTTGGAGGTCCAAAAGCTTCAAATGGGGAGGAGTGATCCAAGGGATCAGTTTAGTGCTAAAAAATAAAGGTGTGCAATAGAGCGTGAAATCTGTTCCATTGTGTATATCTCAACGATATGAATCCAACACAACTCGTTTCACTGAAAACCCATATCGTAGGCTCCCAATATTGTGTTTTGATCGATTTGCCAAACAACTATTTTTTTTGTAATATGGGTTGTAGGTACACCCAGTTAGTAGTTTGTATGCTGAATAGGCAGGTAACTAGGAATTTGACTTTCTTTTTTGGATTTTTATGGGCCAGTGGTAGGCTTCCACTTGGCCTCTCCATGTTAGTCAAATTTTCTTGAGTTTTGATTGGTTGTGGGTTCGTTGAGGTGGTCCAATGGTGGAGAGCCAAGTGGGCCAAAGGCTGACTACCATGTGGCCTCCCAAATGTATTTTAAAATTTTATTTGTTAGTTAAAAGGGCCTGGTGGGATTTGAACAAGATACCTCTGGGGTGGCATCATAATGCTCCACCACTGCGTCACCAGTGTTCCTTGTAAACTATGGGTGTGAACATACATTTAAGGTTTATGTGGCACACATATCGAGGAAGGGGCCAACGATAAGCCCTAGCCCATGGCCACACCCCACACCACAAGACTGTGGTAGAGGGAGTCAAGGGCTAGGGCTTAGCCCTAGCCCACAGTCCTAGTGCCATCACATACAGAGGGGGCTAGCCTCAGGCCATATGCGACCCATATAACCACATGTTAGAACAAGTGGGAGAATTTTAGATGGGGGTGTAGTATAGGGCCTAGCCCTCATTCATATAATGTTCAATAAGACCGTAGGTAAAGTATGGAGGGGGACAGCCTCCAGGGTGCAGAGTGGGCGCCAGCCACAAGGCCACATGGCCACATGGCCACATATAACCACAGCCTAATCCTTATGTTCAGGTGTAGGTTTCAAGTTCCAAGCTTTGGTTGTATGGAACACCCAATGGCCAACTCCAGTTCCATTGGGGGCTCGGATGGCGGGGGTGAGCGGTTAGCCCCACCCCTTGGGCATGTGGCCCCCATACGACTGCAAATTTCAAAATTTGGGGGTTAGTGGAAAAGTTACCTGTTTAATAATTTCTCCCATTGGGTAGGATTGTAGGTCAGGTTTGCGCTTTGGTTTTGGGTTAGGGGTGCTCAAGCCAAGTTTGGGATGAATTGTAGGAGGGTTAGCTATGGAAATTGGGAAAAGCTTGTAATATGCATAACTTTCTCATTTTTTGGCCAAACGAGGTGCAGAAAGAACTTAGATAGGGGTTTTTGACATTTCTAGATCCATTGGAGACATAAGTTTTTTAATTTTGAGCATTGTAAAGCCATATAAACACAAATTTTAGCACTTAATGAAAGAGGCCCTACATTGGAAGTTGGACTAGGAGCTGTAGCCCAGGATAGGGTTGAAGTCCTTTATCATGTTTGTTGTTATGTGTTTTTGATATGGTATTTTGTCTCTATTTTGAATGTTAACTACGTTTAAAAATCATTTTTTTATATGTTTTGTAACGTGATCCATTACCCAAAATATATAATTTTCACTTGAAATTTGTTCATCACCTTCAAGTTTCATAAACAGATCGAGTCCCTTTTTATGATTTTCATCCTTAAGGCTTCTATCCCTAGACATTTTGTCATTAATTGTGTTTAGGCATCACCACACAACCCTAAGGCCTGAGACGGGAATTCCTTACGGAACTTATCGAGGAAATATTTATCTCTTCCCAATGAGCATGTGCACATCTTTGAAGGCTTCCAAAGGTTTGATACCTAAAGGTCCCAATACGAGTATCTTGTTATGTTAATTTTCGGTAACATTACCATATCATCCCCCTCCTCCCTCGATACTTAGTTGAATTCATGTGTGACTCCCTCCTGAGCTTGGGGCATGCATCTATATATGTATATAATATGGGGATGACGCAACATTTATGCAACTCGACATATCCCGCCTGAGCTTATATACGTATGTATGTATATGTGAGCCTTCGCCAAGTCTCTCAACATTTGTCAATGCCTATTTCTCCTAAGCTTTTCTATGTGTGTGTGTATGTGTATGCATAGAAAAAACACATGCCCCCTACAACCAATCTCATAATATAGGGCATGCTACTACAACTCATTCTAACACAAGAATTCAATCAACAATAGAGATTTACCTATCTCTTATTCTTAGGAAACAAAATTGAATTCGGGCTCATAGTTAGAGATAAGGATTAGCCATTCCTCATCCATTACACAAGAAATAAACCTTTCCTCATTAATCACACAAGAAATAAACATTCCTATTTATCAATATATACATTTTTAACAACACAATAAGCATTTACTTAACATTGGCAGACACAAGAATTCAGATAAACACTTATCTTATAATGAGAGGTATAAAAACTAATATTAGGACTTCAACTCTCCACCCAACCTTAGATTGATTACACCATGAGATTTCTTATAGTCAATCACCCCAGAGCCAGATTCTGAGATTGAGGAGGCAATTTACTTAGGAATTCTCAATTGTTACTCACTTACTGTGAAAAAACCCATTTCTCAAGTGCTCTCAACATTTCCCAATTGTTACACCATAGAGGTCTTTATTCCAACATAAATGCATAGGATTTTTTTAGCGCAAGAGTCTCAGTTCAATCCTAGATAGAGATTTACATAAATAGAAGGGATAGTTGTTAGTTGTGTTACCACTATAATAGTAAGAGAAAACCTACCAATGACTTCTCAGTGGTGCTACACCTATGTTCTCATCCCTAGGCCACACTAGGTGTTATCAACCCATATAGACTTGGAGTGCCTCATCCTATGAGCAATTCTCAACCAATTAGTTTTCTTGTGGTTTATCAGCCCCAAAAGTAAGGCACAAGATTTTGATTCTCGGATAGCAAGCCATCTTGGCTTTCTCAAATGGGCTACCATTAGAGTGATCTCTTACCCATAAACTCTCTTTGACATTATTCTTCGCATAAACATGCACAACCTTCCCATGCACTTCTCGAGAGTAGATTTCCTTGCCTTCCCCAATGAGATATCTCCTCCTTTTCACATCCCCCTCTTCCATCATGACCTACTCCCTTGTCTCTTGTGCTTCCTTGGAATGTTGACCATGCCAATGCCTTTCATTTGGACATGAATTCCCCATCCTCTCTTCCCAATGCCCAGACACACTCAATTAATTGTGCATATTTGCTTGTAGTTTGTCCCCCAAGAGGAGTATAGGCTTGTCCTCCCTGCAGGGAAGCCCATAAAATTCCTCTACTTTATAAATGTGTAGGTCAAGTTCATTTAAAGCCTATCAATCATCCCCTGATTGTCATCAAATAACCAAGCTTCCTCCAATTTAAAAAGTAACCTCCTCCCCAAAGTTCTAAAATCTATGTTCCATCTCTCATCCATTTAATTGTGCTTATATTTTTAATAATTTAATTACAACAAAATATTTATAGATATTTACAAGAGGCGATTTTCCAAAAAGGGCTATCATAGACACCACCCCCTTGGAGAAACATAGTCTTTAGTTTTCTATACCCGAACATAATTACAAACATGCTTTAAACCAAGCATCAAAGACTATTGTGAGCTTTATGTACACAACTCTATACAAAAATTTACAAAGTTATTTACATTTTCCTAATCAACAAATAAAAATGGATATGTTGCCCACATTTGATCAGTTATCTCTCATGTGGCTTCCTTGGGCCCAAATAGCCTCCACTACACTTTGACTTGCTTTATGACTCAATTTTGGAGCATGAGTTTCCTCTGATCAAGGATGCATAGAGGTTCCAGAAGGAACTCTCCCTTTGACTCTACTTGTAACACCAAGCAGTCATTCACATGATTAGCATCATGTACATACTTTTTCAGTAAAGAAACTAAGGAAACTTTTAAGGATGGATGTTTATCTTAAATTTTAGCAACCTTGGCGAATCTTACTAGTCCATAATATCCAAATTTTAAAGTGTCTGATGATAATTTTGTAACAATATTTAGATTAAGTATTGGGGGTTTTCGCAGTGCATTATATGAGATATCATTTTGGGATTCAATTGCGTTAAGTAAGTCATTGTGGGGAAAAATCCATTGTTAAGCGTGCTTGAGCCAGAGGAAATCTAGGATGGGTGACCTCTTGGGAAGTCCTAGTTACCGACTGCAAACCCCAAAAGTGTTCATTGATGCCATGTGATTCATTTCACTAGTTTCAATCCCACTCCTTCACCCTTGTGAGCATCACCCGATGTAATGAGTGCTAAGTGGACTATTCAAAAATCATGAGAAATTAGTCAGTTGTGGCTACCTCTCATGGAAATGGTCATAGATGAATGAATTACTTAACACAGTTGAATCCCAAAATGATATCTAATATAATGCACTGCGAAAACCCCAATACTTAATTCAAAAGAGTAAAGGGAACTATACTTGAATGGTTCATGAGGCACAATACTTGCTAAGGTTTTGCAAATGGGGTAGCAAGCTAAGTGGGCTTGATTGTGGGAAAACTCCACAGTTAAGCACACTTGAGCCAGAGGCAATCTGGGATGGGTGACCTCCTAGGAAGTCCTAGTTACCAGGTGCAAGCCCCGGAAGTGATGATTGATTCCATGTGATTCATTTCACTAGTTTTAATCCCACTTCTTCACCCTTGTGAGTATCAATCGATGCAATGAGTGTTAAGGGGACTATTCCAAAATCATGAGAAATTAGTCAGTTACGACTACCTCTCATGGAAATGGTCATAGATGCATGACTTACTTAATGCAGTTGAATCCCAAAATGATATCTAATAAAATTTACTGCGAAAAGCCCCAATAGTTAATTCCAAAGAGTGAAGGGAACTCTACTTGAATGGTTCATGAGGCACAATACTTGCTAAGGTTTTGCAAATGGGGTAGCAATCTAAGTGGGCTTGATTGTGGGGAAAACTCCACTGTTAAGCACGCTTGAGCTAGAGGCAGTCTGGGATGAGTGACCTCTTGGGAAGTCCTAGTTACAGGGTGTAAGCCCCAGAAGTGATGATTGATTCCATGTGATCCATTTCACTAGTTTCAATCCCACTTCTTCACCCTTGTGAGCATCACCCGATGCAATGAGTGCTAAGTGGACTATTCAAAAGTCATGAGAAATTATTCAATTATGACTACCTATCATGGAAATGGTCATAGATGAATGACTTACTTAACGCAGTTGAATCCCAAAATGATATCTAATATTTAGATTTCTGATTATTTTATATTAGACAATATATAATATTGGCGATTTTTAAGATAAAATAATTTTATACTATAAAATTTGGGAGAATTCATTTTTAGCAAAATGGAAATTGGCAAATATTTTTTTAGAAAACGCATGGAATATTAGCCCACTTGCAATTATTAGCCTCTAAAATTTTCCCTAAAAGAAAGATGAAAAACATTATAAAATTTTACTATTGGTGGCAAGTCCGGCCTATATGTTGCTGACCCTATCCTTTCAAGCACTTGAAATGACCCATAAAACCATGGTGTCATCTTAGCAAATGAGCTAATTTTCAGAGAAATTTTCTTGGGTCAAATTCCTAGGTAGGCATGCTCCCCTACTTTAAATTCCTTATGCACTCTATGTTGGTCCGCATAACTATTATGTTTATCTTGGGCCACATTTAAATTTTGCCTAATGGTCACCATTTTGTTCTCCATTTCTCTTAGCAAATCAAGCCCAATAAGGACCCTAGTCACTGGATCACTCCAGCTAATAGGAGTATTGCACCTACTCCCAGAAAGAGCCTCAAATGGACTCACTTTCAAGGATTCTTGGTAACTATTGTTGTAGGAAAAATCTACTAGTGTAAGAAACTCCTCCCACTTCCTTGACTGGTGCATAACATACAATCTAAGAATGCCTTCTAGTACCCTATTTATCCTTTTTGTATGCCCATCTGTTTGTGGATGATATGTTGTGTTAAATGTCAATTTTTTTCCTATGCAAGCAAACAATTCCTTCCAAAAAATTGAAGCAAACTTCACATCTCAGTCTGAGATAATTTTCTTAGGTATTCCATGCAACCTCATGATGTCTCTTATGAAAAATTGATATATATCACTTGTTGTATGAATCAATTTAAAGCCAAAAAGTGAGCCACCTTGCTCAACTTTTCGATCACTACCATGATGGCATTATTTTTCTTGGATTTCCTTGGAAATCCCATAATAAAGTACTTTGAAATTACTTCCAATTTCCATTTGGAATGAGGATTGGTTGTAGTAAACCCACTAGATGTCTACATTTAGTATTTTCTTATTGACATTCGATTCATTTAGAGATAAATTCAACCATGTCCTTCTTCATTCCAGGCCAATAACAATATTTCTTAATGGATGTTACCATATTTTGGTAGCCTGGGTAACATGAGTATGTTTTTTTTTTTTTTAAAGTTCATTTAGCATGAGATAAATTAAATTGTTTCCACAAGGGATGTATATGCAGCTTTTAAATTGTAACTTCCTATCCCTTGAGAGGGAGAAATTTTGATTTCTCTTGCCTTTTGGCTCTTGTTGCAACTCTTCTTTTAATCATTGATATTTAATATCTTGTTGCCCTACTATTTTAATTATCTCTTGGAGATCAGTCCCATAGGAACTTATGGCTACTATATGGCATAATTGCAACCTCCTGTTAAGTGCATCAACAACTATATTATCCTTCCCTTTAATATATTTTATCTCAAATTCAAATTCACTAATTGTGGAAAGTCATCTAGACTTACTTGCATTTAACTTTGGTTGGTTAAATAAATATTTTAGGCCCCCATGGTTTGTCATTAAAGCGAATTTCCTTCCAAGGAGATAATGTCCCCACATCTTCAATGCATGAATGATCATTGCTAGCTCTAGATCATGAGTCACATAATTTTCTTTGTGCTCATTTAACTTCCTTGACTCATAGAATATAACTTGGTCATCCAAGATCAAGCCTCCTCCAAATACTTCTTTATAGGCAGATGTGCACATTACAAAGTCTCTATCTGGGTCTATTATTCTGAGCACTGGTGCATGAGTTAACAAATACTTCAAATACTCAAAGCTTGCAGCACATTCCATTGTCCATTTGAATTTCTGCCATTTCTTTTGCAATGTTGTGATTAGATAAACAATATTGGATAAATTTTAATAAATCTCCTATAGTGACCTGCAAACCCATGAATGATCTAACCTCAACAAAATTTCTTGGTGTTGCCCATTCCATAATTTCTCTAATATTTTTGGATCAACAACCACACCTTCCTTTGAGACAACATGTATTGAATACTGAAAGCACTCGCACTTGCTGAACTTCACATACAACTTGTGCTCAATCAATAATTATAACACCACATCTATGTGTTCTTCATTCTCCTCCTTTGTTTTTAAGTGAACCAAGATGCCATCAACAAACACCAACACAAACTTGTCCAAGTAGGTACTTAATACATTTATCCTTAGGCACATGATAATAGCTAGTGCATTAGTAAGCCCAAAGGGCACAACCACAAATTCATAATATGCCTTGTCTTGAACATTGTCTTATAAATGTCCTCATCCTTAATGTGCAGTTGGTGATACCCATGTTGGAAATAATACTGAGAGGGGGGTGAATCAGTATTAGTAAGTCGATAATTTTTCATTTCCATAATCAGATTCATATATGCTACTTCAGTTAATGGAACTCGCATGTATATGCAACTGTGTTTAAGGCAACTAGCGTATATCCTACAGACTTATGATTCAGTTAATTCATCATATGTTGATCTTTAATCAATGCATCAGAACCATATAAATAGTAACCAGATGCAGTAAAAATAGAACAGAAAGTCACACACATGAACACAAGATATAAGGTGGAAACCTAATGTGGGTGAAAACCACCTACTGAAATCGTCTCTATCTTCTTTTTAAATTATAAACTTCTTTTTACAGTTTCTGTACTAGTGCAATCTTATACCAGTACGTAGGCTTCTACCTGTAGAAGGCTACAACCTTCTCTCGTTCTCCAGCTTCTCCTGGAAGGGAGCTACAACCCCCTATCTCTTGTACTAGCTGCTATATTTACTAGTACGTAGATGCCAGCCTACAAAAGGCTACAACCTTCTCTTTTCTTCCAGGGACCACGTTTCATAAATTTTCAGATTGGGTCCATCAATAGCATCATTCAATCATCAAATCAACAAATCCCCTTTGCACCAATCACCACTGAATCAACCAATCACTTTGACAACCTTTCAATCTAATCTTTTAGAATGTTGTAACCAGAATACAGTAACCAGAACACAGTAACCAAAACCCAGAACATTGCAACAGCAAATAGAGGCAGCTAAAACATATTATGAGGTATACTCTACTTCAATATGTCAAACCTGCATGCATATGCACTTTTCTCAAGGCGAACCTGCGTACAGATCTGCAAATCAAATTTAAGATGTATCCACTATTTTGATATGCAGAACCAACGTGTATACGCGCCTTTTCTAAAGTGAACATGCATACAGATCTGTAAATGATGATTTAAACTTCACAATAATTCCAGACTACGGTTATACCCAGATCATCATATTTACAGACTATGACATGCGTTAGTTATTCCGATAAATGATCAAATCACATAAAGATACTTCACTTCAAGCCTTTAGATCTTGGCCCATCATTAGAGCTTATCCTTTTGCAGTAAGGTTCATCCTTAGTTCAGATCCAGCTATGCACCATAACCCAATAACCTGTATACTAGATCTTTCTCTTCATCAGATATTCAATACTTGAGTACCTTTACCTAATGATCTTCTCCTCCTTTTATTGTCTTAGGCCTTACTAAATACCATGGACCAAAACTACTTAGGACCAATACCTTGGACCAAATACTTGGGGTCAACACTTTGGACTAGATACCTTGGACCAATACCATGGATCAAAATACCATGGACCAAAACTTAGTTTTCCAACATGTACGCGCCTTTCCTTCTGTGAAAGTGCATGTGTACATTATACGCTCCTTTTAGTCTTCTAATCCACATGTACATGCAGATTGGTCTATGGGGAACTTGTGTATATCTCTCTTTCTTCATTTTGTGAGTCTGAACTGTGATCTGTCATTTGAGTGAGTTTCCAACAAGGACAACACCTGTGTTATCGTGCCAAATCTGTGTCATAATGCTAACAATCTCCCCCTTTGGACTTGATGGCAATCCCAAGTCACTCTCCCCCTTTGTCATCAAGGGCAAAGGGTTATGCTCCCCCTGAGTACATGCTGAATTCTCTGATATGCTGAAGTGTACTGATTGAGCTCCATGATTGAGTCCATGCTCCCCCTAACTATAAGCAAGGTGTACGAAAATATGTTCTAAAAGAAGAACTTGACTCTATACATACATCATAAATGACCTTCCTATCACCAATGACTTATACATACATCCATCTCCCAACCAAGTGGGGATATACCAAGTTTGACTCATCCATCCAACCAAGTGGGAATATACCAATTGTGTATACATGTCAAAACAAGAACATTACATCATCCATCCCATGCATAGTGGGGTAACAAAATAGGTCGTTTCATGACCTTTACATTAAAGGATATACATGACATATATAACATAGACCAAATATCTGAAACAAGACCATGATAGTCATCAACAACTAGCATCTATCAATCAGCATCCAGACTAGCAACCATGATCTCCCCCTGAACTTGTTCCACCTAATTAAAAAAAAATTGTGTGAATTTGTACCAAGATCTTCTAAGATAATGCCAACAATGCAAAAGTATATGCTCCCCCTGAACTTGTGCCAGATGATCATTGTTAGATCTGATCATTTCATATAGTAGAAGAGTTATCAAGGCATCATCATCAATCAGATATACATCAAGTTATCAACAACTTATGAGAGCCAACATATTTCCACATGTCATCCACAGACTATAACCATCATCAAGTAGAGCAGATAATTCACTTAACCATATCAGACTCCTTTCATCCTAAGTCTAGCCCACTGCTTTTCGTCAAACCAAAATATACGTGACTGTATCCACAGAAACCAGTGTATGTGTGCGACTACGCTTCATGAAACTCGCATATAACCACCTTTCTCTAAAACAAATAAGTTTTAACAGTAGGATGATGCATCAACTACTCCCAACTTCTATATGAGATATTCAAATGTCTCTCTGGGTAGTGGTTTGGTGAATATATCAGCAACCTGTTCTTTGGAGGGAACATACTCCAATTTGACCTTTTGTTCAAGCACTTGTTCATGTAGAAAATGATTTTTGATAGGTATGTGCTTGGTCTTGGAATGCATGACTGGATTCTTTGAAATACTGATGGCACTTGTATTATCAGATAGAATGGGGATGGGTGGAGTACATGTGATCTAAATGTCTTGCAATGTTTGCATCATCCAAAGGAGTTGTGTGCAGCAAGATGCAGTAGCCACATATTCTACTTCAGCTATAGATAATGCAATTGAACTTTTTTTCTTGCTGAACCAAGACACTAATCTAGAACCCATATAGAATGCACCGTCACTAGTGCTTTTTTTGTCATCAATGCTTCCTACCCAATTTGCATCTGTATATGCATGAAGTGTAAGATTTGTATCTCTAGGATACCATAAACCAAAATTCTGTATCCCTTGAAGATATTTGAAAATCCTTTTGACTGCTTGAAGGTGTGATTCCTTTGGATTTTCTTGGAATCTCCCAACTATTCCTACTACATGCATGATGTCTAGTCGAGTACCTGTTAGATAAAGTAGACTGCAAATCATGGATCTGTAGGTTGGTTGATGTACTGCTGCTGATTCATCATTTGAATTGAGACTACATCCTGTTACCATTAGGGTACAACCTGGTTTAGAATCTTCCATGCTGTATTTTTTCAAGATCTGTTTGAGATATTTGGTTTGTGACAGAAAAATACCATCTTTATTTTGTTGAACTTGTAGACCAAGAAAATATGTAAGCTCACCAAGCAGGGGCATTTCAAGTTCCTACTGCATTACCGAAGCAAAATTCTGACTCATGGCTTCTTCATTGCTACCAAAAATGATATCATCAACATACACAACAAGTATTAGCAATTTATTATTGTTAATCTTTGTATATATATTGCTATCAGCTGATCCTTTTGAAAAACCTTGTTGATGGAGATATTTGTCAAGACGATAATACGAAGCCGTTGGAACTTGTTTTAGGCCATAGAGAGCCTTTCTAAGTCTGCATATAAGTTTTGCATCATTTCCAAGAATGAATCCGTCTGGTTGCTCAATATAGACTTCTTCTTCTAAGTCTCCATTAAGAAAGGCAGATTTTATATCCATTTGGTATACTTTGAGTTTTTGAAAACTAGAAAGAGCAAGGAACATTCTTATGGCTTCAATTCTAGCAATAGGTGCAAATGTTTCTTCAAAATCTATACCTTCTTGTTTAGCATATCCTTTACAAACAATTTTGTCCTTGTTTCTAATAACTTCTCCATTTTCATTTAGCTTGTTTTTGAATATTCATTTAGTTCCTATGATATTCTTATCATGAGGTCTAGGAACTAATTCCCAGGTATTATTATTTTCAAGTTTCTCAAGTTTTTCATCAATGGCCTTGACCCAACATTCATCTTTGCATGCTTCATTTACATTTTGAGGTTAAGTGGAGGAAAGCAATGCTAGATAGCTTCAAGCTTATGTAATAGTTCTTCTTGTCTGCACACCTGCCTCTTTTTGTTCCAAAATTTGAGTCTCTGGATGATGTTTCTAAACATACCTGGATGGGGTCTTGTCTTGTACTGTTATCTATTCTTCTGGTGCTTCATTGGTTTCTTCTTCAGAATTAGGCTGATTTGATGTGGGAGGATAATCTTCATCTTCCTCACAATCTTCGGTATTTACTTGCTTTGGATTTTTGCATGCTTCATCAACCATAACATCAATACTTTCAATAATTTTCCCAAGTCTTTTATTATAACATTTATATCCTTTACTTCGGGAAGAGTAACCAAGGAGAATGCCTTCATCTGCTCTAGGTTCAAACTTACCAAGTTTTTCATCAATCCTTTTGATGTAACATTTGCTTCCAAAAACTATGAAGTATTTTATAGTAGGAGTCTTACCATACCAAACTTCATGTGCAGTTTGAGTGCTGTTTACCCAAACATTTTCTTGGTTGAGAATAGTAATGGCAGCGAATGCAACTTCACCCCAGAAGGTTGCAGGATTTCCAGACTCATCTAGCATAGCACAAGCCATTTCTTGAATAGATCTATTCATTCTTTCTACCACTCCATTTTGCTGAGGAGTCTTTGCAGTGGAGAATTGCCTTTTTATTCCATGTTCTTCACAAAAGTCAAAGAATTCATCTGAGGTAAATTCCCCTCCTCAATCAGATTTGAGGCATTTGATTTTGCGATCTAATTCATTTTCAACCAAAGCTTTGAAGGCTTTGAATTTTTCAAATGCTTCATCTTTATGCTTTAGAAGTCCTATCCAACACATTCTGGAAAAATCATCAATGAACAATATAAAGTATTCTTCTCCACGAGGTGACTTTTTCCTTGATGGTCCACATAAATCAGTCTGAACAAGTTCAGGAGGCTTACTAGTTGATCCTTCCTTTTTAGGGAAGTGCGCTCTGGTTTGCTTACCAAATTGACATGATTTGCATATTGTATTTTCTGGGATGCTGATATAAGGAAGATCATGAACATCTTGGAATCTACATGCTTTTCATATTTGAGAGAAGCTTAGATGCCCCAATCTTCCGTGCCATAGCCAGTGTTCATAATTTTTGCTTAGATAGCACTGTTGTTGTCCTCCCTTGAGTATGTATAAGTTGTTTGGAGTTCTTATACCTTTGATCACGGTTTCTCCTGTATCAAGCTCATGAAAAACACATCCATTTGATCGAAATATTACTTCATTTCCTTGATCACACATTTGACTAACACTCAATAGGTTATCCTTTAGACCATCAACATACATAACATTCCTAGGTTTAACTTTTTCTTTTAAGAGAATAGAACCTTTACCTTTTATGGCAGCAGGAGTGTCATTTCCAAATGAGACCTTCTTTTCCTTTTCTAAGGCATTATATGACTGAAGTTTTTCTTTGTCACCTGTCATGTGTTTTGAGCATCCATTGTCGATGTACCACTGATTTTCTTATCCTTTCTGCATACAAGGCTATACCACATCTTTTTGTTTGCGGTTCTTTCTTTCTCCATATTTTGGGACTTAGTGAAGTTTTCTCCTTCTGAGATGTTTGCCGAAATTTACTCCTGCATTTAGATTCTTCATGACCGAAGTTGTTGCAGATAGAGCATTCTATTTCATTTTCAAGAAGAGAAAAGTTATTGTAGGTCCGTTTCATGATCCCTGTCACATTCCTTTGATTTTGTGCTTATCTAGTCATGATGGTCTTGTAAGCAACACAATGAGTAGCTTTGTGTCCAAAGTTATGACGTGAAAAACATTGGCCATTAAAGAAGTTCATGTGATTATCAAATCTACTAACCTAGTGATTGTAGTTTTTATTGATATTCATTCTTGAAGCAGATTGAGTATGATTTACCTGAGGTTGGTTGTAGCTTTTGTTCATCCTTGAAGTAAATTGATCTTGATTTACTTGGTGATCTACTTTATGCCTTTGCTGATGATTGTCAAACTGTTGACTGCTCTTTGCTGCATCAAGATAGCTTTTAGTGGAGCTTGACGGCTTCTATGCTTGAGATGCTTCTTCAGTATATCCAAGACCTGTCTTTATCGGAGGAGAATGCTGCACTTTGATAATTTCATTTAATGTTTTTGATCCTTTAGTAAATCTAAGATTGAGAGCTTTTATTTTCTCAATATCCTTTCTTAGACCCACAATTTCACATTCTAGTTTTTCATTGTGTTTTTCTCTTTCAGCAAGTTGGAATGTCAAAGTATCTATAATCATATTCTTTTCTTCTAATGTAATATGAGTTTATATATTTCTTCATAAAGGTCATCTTCATCTAAAGCATCTAGGAAATCATCATCTTCAAAAGCCATCAGAAGTCTATAGTCATTACTATTTTCATCTTCATCACTAATTGATAAACCATCGCTATTTTCATGCGTATAGTAGCTCTTCTTACTTACATTTTGGTTTCTATTCCATTTAATTGATTCCTTACCCTTATCAAGCTTATCTTTATGAGGACATTTGGCAGCATAATGACCGACTCTTCCACAAGCAAAACATTTGAAAGGTAGTTTACCTTAGAATCTTTCGAAACCCCATTGAAGGTTCTTGACAAAGTTTGCTTCTTCCTCTCCTTCTGAAATATGTCTTGATTCATTGAGTTCTTCTCTTCCTGAAGCTTTAAATGCGACTTCTCTCATATCCGATGGGCCTCCTTTTCTCATTTCGAAAGCAGTTAAGATTCCGTGCAACTATGTCATAGTAATAGTTTAAAGATCCTGCTTTTCTTCTATGGCAGATACTTTTGATTCAAACTTAGTAGACAAGGATCTTAAAACATTTTCAACTAAAGTAACTTATTTTATCTCTTCACCCAAATTCTTCATGCAATTAACAATCTCATCTATACATAAGAAGTAACTAGCTATACTTTCATCATTGTGCATTTTGAGAGTTTCATATTGAATTATGAGATTTTGTAGTTTTGCACGTTTTACCTGAGTGTCTCCTTCATAGCTTAGAATGATCTTGTCCCATATTTCTCTGGCGGATTTGAGTTGCATAACTTTTACAAATTCTGATTGTGACATACTCCCCAATAATGTATTGACAACCTTGGCATTGGTTTCATATTGCTTTTTACCTGTCGCATCTGTAGGAATTGCTGATGGAAATGTATATCCTCCTTCTATGATTTCCCATACATTTGTTCCAAGAGATTGAAGATAGGTTATGGTTCTTACCTTCCAATAAACGAAGTTGCTCCCATCAAAGATTGGTGGTCTGATGGATCCCTCTCTTTCATGGTTACTCATGATGATGGATCTTCCTTCAAGCGATCAAGCTTCTTCTGAAGGACCTGCTCTGAAACCAATTATTGGAAATAATACTGAGAGGGGGGGTGAATTAGTATTAGCAAGTCAATAATTTTTAATTTCCATAATCATATTCATATACGCTACTTCAGTTAATGGAACTTGTGTGTATACGCACCTATGTTTAAGGCAACTAGCGTATATCCTACAAACTTCTGATTCCGTTAATTCATCATGTGTTGATCTTTAATCAATGCATTAGAACCATATAAATAGTAACTAGGTGCAGTAAAAACAGAATAGACAGTCACACACATTAACACAAGATATAAGGTGGAAACCCAATGTGGGTGAAAACCACTTGTTTCAATTGTCTCTATCTTCTTTTTAAATTAGAAACTTATTTTTACAATTTTTGTACAGGTGTAGTCTTATACCAGTATGCAAGCTTCTACCTGTAGAAGGCTACAACCTTATCTCATTCTCCAGCTTCTCTTGGAAGAAAGCTACAACCCCCTAGATCTTGTACTAGCTACTATGTTTACTAGTATGTAGGTGCTGACCTATAGAAGGCTACAACCTTCTATTTTCTTCCAGGGACCACATTTAATAAATTTTTAGACCGGGTCCATCAATAGCTTCATTCAATCATCAAATCAACCAATCTCATTTGCACCAACCACAATTGAATCAACCAATCACTTTGACAACCCTTCAATCTGATCTTTTAGAATGTTGTAACTAGAATACAGTAACCAGAACAAAGTAACCAGAACCTAGAACACTGCAACAACTAATAGAGGCAACTAAAACATATTTTATGAGGTATATGCTACTTCAATGTGTCGAACTTGCGTGCATACACACTTTTCTCAAGGTGAACCTGCATACAGATCTACAAATCAAATTTAAGATTTATACGTTGTTTTGATATGTAGAACCAGTGCGTATATGTGCCTTTTCTAAAGTGAACTTACATACAGATATGTAAATGATGATTTAAACTTCACAACAATTCCAGACTTCAGTTATACCTAGATCATCATATTTACAGACTACAACATGAGCTAGTTATTAAGATAAATGATCAAATCACATAAAGATACTTCACTTCAAGCCTTTAGATCTTGACCCATCATTAGATCTTATCCTTTATCAAGCGCTAAGGTTTATCCTTGGTTCAAATCTAGCTATCCGCTATAACTCAATAACCTGTATACTAGATCTTTCTTTTCATCAGATATTCAATACTTGAGTACCTTTGCCTAATGATCTTCTCCTCCTTTTATAGTGTTAGGCCTTACACAATACCATGGACCAAAACTACTTAGGACCAATACCGTGGACCAAATAGTTGGGGTCAACACTTCGAACCAAATACCTTGGACCAATACCATGGATCAAAATACCATTGACCAAATACCACGGACCAAAACTTAGTTTTCCAACATGTACGCGCCTTTCCTTTGTGAAAGTGTGTGTGTACATTATACGCTTCTTTTGGTCTTCTAACCCACGTGTAAACAGATTTGGTCTATGGGGAACCTGCGTATACCTCCCTTTCTTCATTTTGTGAGTCTGAACTATGATCTGTCATTTGAATGAGTTTCCATCAAGGACAACACCTATGTTATAGTGCCAAATCTATGTCATAATGCCAACAAACCAATCCTAAAATCAATCTTTGACAAGGTTGTTTCTCCCCACAATTGATTAAAAAAATCATCAATTTGCAACAAGGGGTGTCTATTCTTGATTGTAACTTTGTTAAGCCACTTGTAGTCTATGTGTAGTCTGAGGGTGCCATCCTTCTTCAAAAAAAAAATTGGTGCTCCCCATAACGATACAATCAACCTTATGTACCTTTTATCTAGCATTTTTTTAAGTTGTAGATTCATCTCCATTAATTTGGGAGTGATCATTTGGTTAGGAACTTTAGATGAAGGTGTTCTACCAAGCATTAATTCTACGTAGAAATCAACTTCTCTATGTGGTGGTAGCGTTGGGATATTTGCAAGAAAAGTGTCATTGAATTGCTTTAAAACTAGGTGTTGCACTAAGTTGTTGGCACAACTAATCTCATAACTATTGTTTGTTTTCACAAAAAATTATCTTGCAACCCTTCCAGACACTCCTTTTGGATTTCATTTTTTTAGTAGTTGGATTGATGTCAACATCAAATTTTCTTACAACACAATTCTTTCACTAGCTTCATCAAGGCATTCAATTGATTTTTCAAAATAATCAATGTTGTGTTAATTTTTACAACTGTGGTCAAATTCTACCTTGGAAATATCAAATGACCTAGATGGTGATTGCATTATATTCCTCTTTTTGAGAGGACAAATAGATCACCTTATTTTGACAAGTGAAAGTTGGTTTTTGAATTTATTTATTTACTCATGTATATTGGGTTAGGTTAGCCTCAACCCCAAGTGGACCCTGATGAAAGCCTATAAATAGAAGAGACCTCAAGCTCATTTGGACACATTTTTCAAGCCATATTCTCTTCTCTTATTGTCTTGGTTTGCATAGGTATGTTAGAGGAAAGTTTGCGCAAGGGTCTGAAATCTCAAGAGTGAAGCTCGCACTAATCTGGGTTTTTTGATTCCTAGACACTGGCACAAAACTGGGCATTTTATTCCCTGGACATTAGAACATGGTGGTCAATAAAATGTCCATAAATCCCTAAATGCTAGCATGAAGTGTTTATTGGAGCGTCCGGGGGTTTCTATTGCTCAGTTTGGTCCTCGAATGCACACATAGTATGGTCCTGCGAGTGTCTAGGTTGTCATAAACGCTAGAACAAAAGACTTATGAGAGCATCCATAGTTTGAGATATATCTGGGTATGTTTGATCTTGGATACCCTCATCTTGTTCACCTAGGAGCATCTAAATCTATTTGAGACACAATCTTCCAGTTCTACAGAGAGCGTCTAGGAATGCTATAGATCCTCGCACAACTCCTCCTCCCTCCGTCGGCACTCAAAGATGCAACTTCAGTATTCTGAAGAATCTTCTCAGTGACAACAGTTCTCAGTAGTATCCAACAGTTGACTACAGTCAGTAACAACACATTACAACCATCTGAATGAGGGTTTTGATTATAAGCATGATTAGATTTGTTTAATGGATATCATAGTTGTTTTGTTGCATAAATAAAGTTATGGATTATTGTACTTTCTTTTTCTGAATCGTTTGATGAAAATCTAAGAAGAAGAATATTTGCAAGGGTTTCCCCATAGTGGGTTTTTCCCCAGTCTCAGACCAATCCTAGTGTCTCTATGTGTGTGCATGTTTTTCTTCTATTGTTCCTTTATGTTTCGTTGCATTGATGATGATGATGGTTGTTCTTTTTATATAAATGCATATGATGATAAATAATTGTGTAGATCTCAATAACGTAATGATGATATGGGGAGAACTTAATGTATTAATGAATAAATTCAATTATCAAAGAACATAATAATGTATCCCTATGAAAAATTAACATGGTATCATATTAGGCCTGAAGAAAAGCCATGGAGATCACCTCGGAGATGACACCTTTGATGGAAGAAAGAAGAGGATGGTGGAGACCTAAAATAATTCTATGGTTTGAAGAAAACCCTGGGAAAATTGATTATTAGGGTTTGATGGATTCCATGAGGTTAGGGTTGGAGAGAAAACCCTAGTTTATGTAAACAATATGATATATGGAACCTAGCTGGTCAATGTGAAGATGCTCAAGAACTTGACAAAGATTTGATGAAGCCCTAAATGGGATAATCCCTAGTAGATACGGTTGGATAATTCAAGGCAAAATTGGTACATGGACCATGGATATTGATAGCTCTTGAAGATTAGTTCAAGAGGTAGAGGATCACCTCTCGTTAAAGATACTCATTTCTTGACTTATGATGCCTCTAACTTTTGTTTAGACCTATGGATCTAATGATTATGCTTATTTCTTATACTTCATGTATATGTATTTGAGTATATGGACATTTCTAACCTCCTTGATGAGATGTGATGAGTAGATCCTTCTTGAGGATCATTTTGAGATGCAGGAAAGAAAAGCTAGATCTGGAAAGAGCTAAAGAGGTACTTAATGAAAATATGACAAATTGTTTCAAGCAGCCTATGTCTAATGAAAAGGTGCATAGGTATTTGAATACCACAAGGTATGCATGGTATGTTGTATTTTAGCTATAACATTGGATGGGTTGGTAAGCCCTAAGGTATGATGAGAATGTCTCTTTCTTTGATGGATCATACATGCATATGAAAGTGATTTGTATCTATGTTTCCTATGGTGAAATGATGCACCCGTTGTTGAACATTTTGATCTTATTGAATTCTATGAGGATATATAATGTTGATACATTGATACACTTTATGTTTGGCTAACATCCATCCGTTGGACATATTGATCCTATAAATAAGGCTAGCACCTTGACTCTAGTAAATGATAATCTTGATACTTGTCATGATGGATTTTATATAGAAGGATAGCTCATTGACTCCTATACATGAGTCTATTGATAGTACTTGTGATAAGCATGATGAAACCATATGGAAAGAGAAATTGACATTCATTGTTTTGATAAAGATTTATTGAATGACCTTACCTAATCCTATTGATCATGATAAACATGATGTTAGAGGTATAACTATGAGATTGATATTATAGATATATTACTACCTATGGTCATGTCTTGATGGCATATGGTTAAACTGAATGTCCTAACTTGATGAAGTGACTTGATAGAAAGTTCTTATAATATTTGAGATATGATGTTGCATCTATATGTTGCTTTGAGTCTAACCTTTGATGCAAGATTGATGTCATACCCATGATAGATATATGTTTATGATCTAATAGATTTGTTGTTGCTTGAATTTAGTAGAGATAGGTTAATGACATAGATCCCAATCAGAGGGAGAATACATTCTCAAGATTCTTATTCATATTACTATTTTCATTATGTACAGTTGGAGTATGATTTATGTGCATTTGAAATTATTGATATGCAACATGGTCTCATATCTGAACCTTATATAGAAATTAGGGTTTCTCCTCCAGGCATAGGTACTAAAATGGGCAATCTCGTCCCTGGACACATGCATGCTAAGGCCCAAGTAGTGTCTAGGCAGCTAAAGACACTCCCATGCTAACTTGAAGGGAGTGTTTAGGGGCTTGACTATAGTTGACCATCATCTAAAGTTTTCTAGAGCTATCTGAACTCTGAATCAAGGTGTCTTTGACATACTCTACCATTGTAATCTGATTTATGAATTTGTTGGGTTAAATTGTTGATCACATAAAAATGAAGTATCTTGCTTGAAATCAAGATGTTCACCTAAAGATGTCAGTACGACAAATTTGCTATAGATAAAAATAAGATTTGCAAGCAAAAAAAGTTTGAATGTTTTCCATAACGTGAACATGCAGACTGAACTTTTGTTTGCAGGTGACTGGGACATACATATAGATATGTCACTATATTTGTGCTACAATATTTTAGCATTATTTGGCTTATTGATATAGATGAGCAGACTTTAGTGGTGTGTCATGATACTTGACAATAACTTGGAATTTGGAATTTGATGATTGAGATATTTTTTGACTATAGATCTCTCTACGATAGAGAATTTGGACTTGACCTGATGACTAATGATATGATTTGATGATTATTGATTTGCCCTGATATCAATGCTATGTGGGCATAATGACTTATGTGGGTATTCAAAAAAATGATTTTTTATTGGCCTCCTCATTCCTAGCACAATGGTTGGGGTACTAATAGTTGTTATTTAGCGTGAAATTGAAACTTGCATAACTCATTCTTGGTGTATGCATTTGCACCTAGCGGTATAAATGACTTACGTTATGATTATGAAAATGACCTGATGAATTTTGGATTGATATTGCATGATTGAATACAACTTGTTGGCATGATGAAATCAAGATGTGATATGAGCTCCACCTGTCTCCTGGTTAAAATAATTGATACTATGATGTTGATGACTTTGATAATGGTTGTGATTTGACTTCTAAATTTTGATAAGCTGACTCTGTTGATGTGATGGTACAACATTGATTTATGTAATGATGATTATGTTGGCTAAGAAAGAAATTATGCTTAGAGCATTGCATGAATCAAGCTCCCCGATCCATATATGTCTATATTTGACATTTATTTGATGAAGTCAGGATGATGAGTTCCAAGGTATAGCTTTGATTTTGATTATGGTTTTGGTTTTATATCTTGATGGTCTACTCTTGGTAGGTGATGAGCCTTTGATGATCTAAATCAGAGGGAGATAGCTTCTGAAGCTTGAAAAGATGTATCATGGCATGATGAATCAATTTCTGGAATTTGGAAGAGAAATTCTATATTGAAAAATGTTTTTGAATAATGAAAAATGCAAATCCTTGGATACTCTGATTTGAAGTTAAAATATGTTATTGAACTTGACATGGCATCTGATTGTTGATTGAATCATTGTTGTTCCATTTTGAATAT